>CM061045.1:85097842-85386333 GCA_030762985.1 Adelphocoris suturalis
AAACTTTTAAAATATGAACAGTGCATTTGAAACAGTTTCTCTACACCTAAATCATTAAATACAGAACAGTAACCAAACAACAAGATCAAGATTTGTAATTAAAAAACTTTTTCGTGACACTCGCAGGTAATCGGGGCTCAACTGTACTAATTTTTAGTGAAATTGGATAATATTTTTGTGATGCATACCGGTTATCATGGATTCTATGTTTGAGTTATACTGAAAGCTACAGCTGCTCGAGTTAGAATGACATTAGATGGGTCTATCCAAGGGTTTTGACTTTTCAAACGGAACGCCTCTATCTCGGGTCGTGTGGGAGAGACGATTTATGTATATTATCATCATTTTCTTAATTAAGGGCACCTACATCTGAACCGTGGATATTATAATTCGCCTAGGACGAGAATTATGTCACGGAATGGAATACTGAGTAGATGAATACGTTGAATATCCACGCGTCTTCATTTTACTCTATCTCCGTCGATTCTACGGCCGAGAAATATTCAGGATCGCCGAGATGAGAAATAAAGAGGGTGGACAGCGGGACAAGAACCCTTTCCTTGCCTCTTAAGTTGAACTGATGAAGATCGTAACAGTAAACTTTGCCGAGCTCCGGGTAAACGGTAGCGAGGAGGAAGTCCGTAAAAAGCGGTTACCGGAGGCGAGAGCGGAACAAGAAGAGGGGTTGAGAATGTGATCAGAAATCGCTTAGTGAATAACTTTGTATCCTACTCGATTTTTCCATCTGTGAGAATTTGTTTTCACATTCATTGTCTCCCCAACGTCATTCCAACATTAAACGTTAAGAAGAACGAGGAGACCAAGCTGTGTCTCATGGAGTTGAAAGATGACAGAGATGTTTTTTTAATTCTTTTGTCTTTGTCAAACATGATGCTAATTACTGCGGGTAAATTTGGTTTGCAAGCTAAAGAGTACCCGAGTACCGATTTGATAGCGTGTGAGTTCGAACAGTTCAGCATATTTAGTGGATGTTTAGTGAATTATCGTAGAAAATGAAGATTTCAATGGATCAAAAAAATTAAAACATAAATATTTTCAAACATTTTTTCATTGAAAATATATATTTATTTCTGTGATAGCAGACGATATCTTTTAGCGAATTTTTGAAGAAAATTAAGCTATTTTTGTAGCCTCAAAATTTGTAGAATGTGAATTTTTGAAAAATGTTTATGCAGAAATCCGTTTCAGGCTATTCTGAATCATATTCTGAAGTTTAATGCATTTTTTTATGTATGTATGTATGTATGTATGTATGTATGTATGTATGTATGTATGTGTCATTCCAGACGATAACTGTCCGTAGAATTGTGCTAGAAACTTCAAACAAATTTTAAAATGTTAAGGACACAAAACGAAAGTTCAAGTTCGTTGCCCAGCATGATCGGATTACATCTTCGGGTTGAAATTTTCAAAAATGTAGTCAAAAATTTCAAAATAGCCTGTTTTTTGCGATTTGTTGTGCGAAATAATTTTTTCAGCATACTAACATGTGGTATATTCGGAATTAGCGTAAAATTTCCTATAAGAATATGTATCAAGTTTTCAAAAATTTCAAAGTTGAAAAATCAGTCAAAAATCGAAATAATGCCGTTCGCTAGTTGTAAAAATCGGTAATATTTGTTGGAAACAGAGACTACAGTTTGTCTGTCAATTTCTTGCTGTGGGATACTAGATTCGAATGCAACTGACTTTATATCACTCGTAATATAAAGCCTCATCATCGATTGGCTGTGGAAATACGTTTCTTTCATATGACGTCGGTATGTCATTTTATTTTATGTCAAGATTTGATGATGTTATGATAGTATACTGTTAAGATTTCAACTGCCTTCAATACTGACCACATTGGACATCGAAATCTATGAATACTACATTTGTCTTTAAATCTACAAGATAAGTCTAATAATAATAAAGTATGAGTACCTCCTAATTATTCTTAATAATTTGATTCCATGTTTGTCTATCAAAATCATAAACAAAAATTTCTCTACACGATCAATAGCGACTGAAATGTCGAAGATTTCTTCAAAAATTCGCTCATGGGGTCATGCTGCATGACTGGACTTTTCTGACTTGAGATAAGAAATCCATTGCTTCGCCAAAAAATCATGCATTTCCAGAGAAAGGACAAGTTTGTTTAGCAGCACATTTTGAAAACATAAATGTGCTTAAATTTAAAAAACCTTTTTTTTAAATAACTAAGAATAGCATATAAAAATGGCTAAATATCGCTAAATTAATATTTTTTTAGCAGAATATTACGCAGAAAAAAATTTGTCAACAGTAAACTAGAACATTAACATTTTTTCGCACAAAATTATGTTGAAATATATACTTAAATGTCATTAAAATATGACTAAAAAATCGGTTAAAATTGGAAAAAATTGTTTGAAATTTTATAATTGGTATGTGTAGCTAAATGATATTTGGAAACCTTTTTTTCTCCATTATTAATTAGTTGTCAAATTGTGGATCAACTTACTACTCAAATTTTTATAAAATTTGACAAATGTATTTTTTTTTTTAAATTCGCTCATATGTTCATATTGCCTTACTGGAACTTTTTTTGGGTTTTTGAGCTTACTTATTTTCAATACTGTGAACCTGTTAAATAAAATTTGTCAATATCTTTCCAATGAGTAAAATATCCGAACCGCTCACCAGATCCAGCTCAGAGGTTCCAGCAGCTATGAGTAGGCCAGGGAAAACCTGTATATTCTTATCTCAAGTCTCATCTTCACTTTTTAGGGTTACAGGCCCAATAGTTGAACAGGGCCCTATAGCCGGACAGTTGGTTACTTTCTCCCTAATAATAAAGGATTATGATTCTTTGACCAACTGTGGATCCTTTTCCATGTCAAATACATGATCTCCTCTCCACGTGGAGATCATGTATTTAGTGTAATGTTGAAATTATTTTCTTCAATTCGTTTGAAAAGTGGTTGTGTTCGGACGTTTGATGTTTCTTCTGATTTCGGTAAGGAAACATGGCCTTATTAATAAGGTTTACCTGATAATTTATGATGGTTTTGGTATATTCCTTTGATTTTTCAGCAACTTCGAGTTCTTTCTCAACGATTCTATCCAGGAAGTAGATAGTTAGAGCAGATATTTATTTTACAACAAGACCGTCCAACTACTGGAACCTCAAAACAGCCCAGAATTAGGACGGTCTTCTTGCACAATAAATATCCCATCTGACGGTCTATTGTGCGGTTGAATACGTTAAAAAAATTCAACTTCGCAGAACAATAATTGGAATATACAATAACCTTCATAAATAACCAGGAAAACCTTATTATTACATGACCGTCTTTTCCTACAAAAATCAGAATATGCAGCAACCGCAACACCACCACTTCGGAAACGAACTGAACAGAAAGTTTCAACTCACACGTTACAGACATTTTTTCCAAATATAGTGGTGATAGTATATAGGGAAGAGGATCCACAGTCAGTTGAAGGATCGTGTCTTTTGTTATTAACTTATTAAGAAGAAAGTAACCAACTATCCAACTGCTGGGCCACCAGTACTGTTCAAGGTTAGTAACAAGTGTTCATCTACTAAGCCGGGGTAAGTTTTGACTTTGAGGAATATCTCCAAATTCCACACTATTATAACCGGAAAACCATATATTTTATTATATTCTCACAAACTCTGAGAAGATATGAAAATAGAACGTTGAAAGGTTTGATCAAAAGCTGATTTTGTAGCGAGGATTTAAGCAAAAAGTCACCTCAAGTGTCCAACTACTGAGATCGTTACTCTACAGGGATTTGAATGTATTTGGATAGCTAGTGAAAGGTGTGATATTCATCCAGTAGCCAATGAGAGGAGGTCTCATTTATAAGGCTCGCATCCTTCAATTAAATTCAATTGTATTCCAATGGTCAAGTCGGGAGGACCATCAACTTTCGTCTTTGCTTGAAAAGTCGCATGTCCATCTCACCTTTTTCCTTATATTAGAGAATTTAAGGAGGACAAGTTTGAATTAACATATTAGACTTGGATCGTAAAATGTTTCTTCGAAAACAAGTTTAAGTAGCCTCGGTCGGACAGGAACTTCGGGATTTCGGGAATGATTCCCACCTCCACAAGCTCATTCTGTAGCCTAACCTCACAGAACCGTTAGTTCAAAGTTATTCATGTGATATATAAATAGGTACCTTCCAGGCATGTTCAATGGGGATTGCAGAATCTTCCATAAATTTCTCTTTGTAGAAGAATCCTGTCTCAAAAAGATCTAAATGAAACCGCAGTTTTTCTATTCTATTTCAATAATGGGTAATTTCAATCGCTATTAAAAGAATATTAGTGCATATTTGCTGTCCTAATATGCTGTACTTTCGCACAAGCAAAATTTAGACAGTAGTTGATAAGCTAATCTATTAGCCGTAGCCCTAATGGGTTAGTCTTTATTTGGGCACAAATAATGTCTGAATGTCATCATACTCGTACAATGGGGCTCTGGAAGCATTCAAAATTATAGTTCCAAAAATAGTTGCAATCATAATTCGCGGTTTTTATCGGTGATTTCATTTAGCGAGGAAGCACCAATAACCATTGCAAGTTGTTGGCAACGTAGTGTGAAGCCTCGCGCCTGATGTTTTCTTCTTTTAACCACAATTGAGGATGATTAAGGGTGGAAGGTAAAGAGCAGATTTATTGTAGAAGGATTATACTGGTGGTAAACTAATGTTTTTCTCTCGGTCTCTTTTCCCGCTTTCGCTTTCTCCCCACTGCCCTCTAGTAGGACAAAGGTATTTAGAAAATGGGACTAATTAGGTTGGGAGGTTGAACTCCATTAATTTCTTTTGGTCTAAAAGGGATTCCAGTCAGGGCCTGTAAGGGCTGACCAGGTTGGGTAATGGGCCAGCAGGGGGTGGGGTTAATGACTGGGGTTGGGAACGGTGTGGGTTGTAAAACGTGAAATGCAGGGATAAACGTTCGAAAGAAGACTGCGATGTGATCCGAGGGGTGAGGTAACCACGGTGACCGACCTACGCGACGCGAGCGCTACCTACCTCCTATCCACCACAATCATCCCCCCCCCCCCCCCCCCCTCTTACTGAACACCCGTGTTTTCCTATTATAATAGCCACTTGTTTGATTTAATGGAAACTTTCCTTTGATCTCTCCCGCGCCGACCCTGCCCCGGTCCATTCAGGTGGAGCAAGTCCTTGAGTAAATAAACGTGGTCATGTTGTCAATGAAATCCGGAAATTAAATGATCAGAAAATACAAATTAGCCGAGCCCAGTATTATTACACTACCGTGCTAAGCACAAATAACCGTTAGATCAACATGTTCTATTAATCCCAATTTTTACCACATTCATTACCGATTGACACCATATAAAACATATAGAATCAATAATACAATATTTTCGAGCTTCTGAAAATCTAACTTCATCACTGATATTCCTAAGTTTTCCTACCAAGTAGAAGCGAAGTAGGTAGGTACCTCATTCAACGCTTCTTTAAAAAGTACTAGGGAAAAATACTAGCCTACCTACCTAATTCCATGATAGAATCAATCCTTTGTGGTAGAGTTCAACACGTTGTTTATGTCGTGGGGAAACTTTCTGTGATAGAATGTGTTCATAGCAGTCCAATGATTATGATGAATCTTTCTGAGTTAAGTCTGATCATTCTGCATACTGCACTAATTAAGTCTATATAATCTGAGCACATGAATTGCTCTAGTTTTTGAGTGGGCTGCCCACCGTGGTTATGTTCTATATAATACGTCTTTGGAAAATAATAAAAATGTCTGCAATAATAAAATGTTTCCTAGAATGATTGCGTCCAAACAGTTACTTGCTGAAAACCCTGATATTTAGAGGATGGACTAATTGATCATAGAGAAACCACCCTACCCCCCTACCATAGTTATATCTATAACTATATTGTAAATTTATCATCTATATTATATTGTTGAGGAGCAAATTTTATGTAACGAAACTTGACGTATATTAATAAGATTGAAAAAATAAAATTAATTAATTAAATTTTTGTATCATAACATAGGTATTTTTTTCGAGATTTTTTGCAAAAATACTATACATTGTCAGTAAAAATTCTGGCAACCCTAAAAGGAACGCTTTCCAACATACAATATAGCAGTTACGGTCGGTGAGTTGAAATTGACCTTTAACCTTTTGGAATATGATGGAAAGTTGTTGAGAGAGCTACATTTGCAGTATTTGTTGTGAGTGTTGACAATAATAAAGGTTACCTCGTAATTGCAGCCATAATATCGTGTTTAGGTGGTTAAATCGAACTTCCGTTGCACGAACGAACTCGTTCAGGATGAGCCTGCACATGGACAAGCAAACGTTGTAATCCAATTATAATGGATCCAAAGTGAGTACTGCATCGATAACTTCATCAACATTGGTTGAAAAAATATGAATAGTAAAGATGAAACCGTTAATAATGATTGGAATCTCGTAATTTTGAGTTCATTTTCCATTTCCTGTTATTTCAATAGTAATGGCACAATTATTTTAATTCTGCTCTCTTTGCCTGTCCTTTCCGTTCGCTCTTCACGATCACAAAGTTCTTTCGGTACATGATGTGATTAGATGAATATATAAAGATTAGTCCTAAGTAGGAATATATAAGCTACATGTTGTGTTTCGTTGTACTATTATTTTTATTTATTTATTTATCATTTTTTTAATGCTGACAGGCAAAGGTTTTCTCACTCTTAGGGCAACAGATTGAATTTACACCCTAAAGCTGGAGAAATATTTAAATGCGTCAAAATTAAATTTCAAGTCGTTGGGTACCTTGCGGGTTTGAGCAGACTGCGTATGTTTTAGTAGTAAGAGAAGGCCATGATGACCAAAGCTGGATATGTGATGGTAATGGTGAAATTGTCTACTTTGAATTCATTGATATTGGCAATTTTATGAATTCATTGATAAAGGAAATTCAACCAGTTTTAGGCAAATATAGGTATTTGGAGTCAGGGGAGTACAGCGAAATCTCTAAACCGATCCGTAAATCCAAATTTGAGTTTAAAGTAAATTCCAAAAATGTAATCATCAACATTTATTGTAATTTGAGAAATTGCGAGCTTCTCAATGGAGGAACAATTTTTATACTAATATAAACTGGAAATGTTGAATTGATTGATACAATATGTTTTCATTTGATGAATTTGAATTTTAATTCACAACAAGTGTCTCAATTCGAAGCCAGATGCTTGGGAGAGGGAGTAAAGAAAATACTATTGCTTCAGCCACCCTTCACCTCAGTTTTGGTTATTTAAATTGATGCTCAGCTGTCACGATTTTGATATCACGTTGATGTCATTTGTATGCAGAAGTAGCTGATCTTCCCGTCCTAGAAAACTTACATATTTGTTAGTGAAACAATGTTCAGTGGAAATGAAAAAGAAATTAGCCTTAGCTTAATTTTCAGTATGCAGGCATGGAATATAAAACATTGGATGGCTCGAATGATACCGATTCGATTGTTATTATCTGAATTACCCATGAATACCTATGCATTGCATCATAGCGTTTCAATTCAATTAGAGTCGAAGAACATGTTGTGGTTGGCCATTAGTCATTACATTATTCGATGTCCATCGTAGTTTTACTCTTGTTTATGGAAAATCTTGGATTGCTATGTTGAAATAGCCTATAGTTTCCTCCCGAGAATAGTCGCTCACATATGTGTATCAGCTTTGTCTGGAAAGTTCGTATAAATATTTTGTGTGGGGACCTGAGGGCTAAGAGAATTGGCGGCTGACCGGTTTCATGCCTCTAGACAACCCACAGAAGGTTCAGTTTGAACTCAGCAGCTCTCAGAATACATTGGAGTATCACTTGAATTGTTGAACCTGGCCTACTTCTCACCTTCTGTCGCTTCTCATGCAATGAAGACTGGTTAGCAGCTGAAGAGGGTGGTGAATTTTTGAGCCGTTTCATCACTGGAGAATAGTGTTGGTTCTACTGATTTGACGAGGAACTCAAATCTCAAAGCAAAGAATGGAAACAAGCTGGGGAACCAAATATAAATAGGTCTCAACAACCGAGGTTAAATGTGATGTCAATGCTGATGGGTATTTCGATTCTCGGGGCATTGTGCATCATGAATTCGAAAATTTCAGACGCTCCCAAGCTTGTGTCGCTCAAGTTCAAGCAGATTCGGGGGGGGGGGGGGGGGGGGTTCCCATCTCACCATGACATTCCCCCTGCTAACAAATCGCTAGTTTTGTGCGAATTTTCAGCCAGTAGTGGCAATCCCGAGACTGACATCCCCCTCCCCACCTATTCGCCTGAATCGGAACCTCGCGATCTCTTTCTGTTCCCCAAAATCAAATTGGTGTTTCGAAGGTGACATTTGAGTGACGTGGAGGACATCAAAACAGCAATGACGAGGCAGCTAAACAGCATGAAAACTGAAGACTTCCAAGTAGGCTTCTAGCAGTGGAAACGGCACTGCCGCAAGTGTATTGTATCTGGTAGAGAGTACTTTGAAGTAGAAACAATTTATTTAGCTGATTAAATGTCAAATTTAATTTTTATTTCACTTTTGTACGAACTTTCCGGACAGACATCGCAAACGTCAATAAAAAAGAAAACCAGTAGAAATTTTTTGAGTGGATCCCAGTGACCCCATGTAACCAACCAGTGTGTTTCCAAGTACGTTGATATCGACATTGTCGTATAGTTACGGTAACTACGAGTAATAATAATGTCTTTGTATTTTTCAAAACTGTTATTCACAACTTTCCTACAGTTGATCCACTTGACAACTACAACGCACAGTGAGGCAAAATGCGTTTTTTTTTTTTTTTTTTTTTTTTTTTTTTTTTTTTTTTTTTTTTTTTTTTTTTTTTTAACATGGCAATGGGCAATGTTCAATGTTACGAGCGATTCATCGGATATTTTGTGCTGAGTTCGAATACAACCATCTATACCTAAGAAAATGAACACCACATATATTTTCTGGCGAAAAAACTCAAAAACTACGATTTTCAACAGATTTAGCAATATACAGCCTACTAGCACCGCTCATAATTTGTTTTGTTGATCTCAATTATTCCTAGGGTACTGAATAAAGGCATCAAATGCAAACTTTTGACGTTTTCAAAATTTTCAGAAACATTTTTCGACTTCCCACATTTTTATAAGCTGAGAATAATTCCAAATGTCCAACTATTTCACTTTTAAATATCTCCGGAACGGGCAATTCTAGGCAAGATCGGTCAACAGAATTTAAAAGTTCAAACCCTGCGTGAAGTCATAGGTTTAGGTTTTCGTTGTGCGGTTTTAAGAGAACTAGGAAATTAAACCATAAATTTAAATCATTTTCATCTTCGTAGAACAAATAATCGAGCCTAAATTTTTTTAGATTTCAAGTCATTTGGAACTCAAAATTGCCTCAATCACTTTCAGTCGTGGTGATGAATATTGAATAGTTTCCCAATTCTAAAATAAAATTCATTGAGGGTCAACCTAAAAAATGCATATAGGTCACAATATACAGCAAATTTTCAACCCCTCCCCCCTCCCCCCCACGCACACACACAATGCACCAATCTCTCTTACACTCGCCCCACTGTGCGACAGTATTCAATATGATATGAGTACCTGCAATACCTCTACTTTAATACA
Source organism: Adelphocoris suturalis (assembly GCA_030762985.1). Classification (NCBI taxonomy): domain Eukaryota; kingdom Metazoa; phylum Arthropoda; class Insecta; order Hemiptera; family Miridae; genus Adelphocoris; species Adelphocoris suturalis. The sequence goes on from CM061045.1 coordinate 85,107,499, forward strand.
GCTCCCAGATTTTGTTTGTTGTGTATCTTCGTACTAGGTTCCAGCTTAACTGACGTTTGAATCCCCAGTTGCTCGTGCAATGAATGACATTTTTTAATCAGGGATATTACGAGTTTCGAGTTAGTAAATAGTAATAGTACAATAAATGTAAGTTGGACGAATACAGTATACGTGAATATGTATATTCAAGTTGTAGCAGAACGTGATGAAATTGGAAGAGAGTTATGGAGCCATCTCAACTGAATCATCGGATAGAAGATAACTTCAAATGGGTATAATAGAACCCCTGCAGTTCTTATATAAAACCTCACTTGGTTTCATGTAGAAAAAAAGAACAAAATACGCGTTCTTTGAAATCAAATTAACCATATCACATACCTGTAAAAGATATAATCCAACAACTTTAAAATGGATTAAACAAACTTTCAATATCTAACACACTTTGAATTTATAGGATGTTTCTTCCAGGCATCAAAATCACAATCAATGCCATTTGCTTACGAGTAGAGTAGTTCTCCATAACCCACAATTGAAATTTAGTTATAACGAAATGTATTCTGCAGAATATACGCTGTAGCACGAAAGATCATATACCAGTACCCGACATTGCACAAGGAATATAGGATGTTAATCTTCTATAGATCATTCAGTAGAAAAAGCCAACCATGAGTAGCTCCGTGAAAGCTGTTAGGTTGTTGACATGGAAGTACATTCTGTCCCACCCAATGTGCTATGTAAGGTTGTTTGTGTTTGAGGACATGTTCGTCCCTGAATTGCTGTAGTTTAAAAACACATGAAGTAAATATTATGATACCATAAATACACATATCGAATAAAATGGAATGATATGGAGTTATATAAGCTAGCAACTATGTATGTTCCGCTAACACTTGCTTTCTTACTCAGCTTGACGTATAATCATAATAAATCAGTGGAATAATACATATTAGTAAATCACTTGAAACTTGACTAAATAAATCAATGAAACTATAACAGTTCTAGAACAGTCAACATTACTTTTAATACGATATCGATTACTAAATACACAAACGGTAAAGAATGGAAATCGGAAAGAAAGTTTACTGAGGTCAATAACGTTAATATATGCTCAATGAATTACGTTTATCTGCAAATATTACACTCAAAATCTAAAGATATTTTCCAAAAATATATATTGATTTACTAGCAAAAGCTCTACTCAAAGATTGAGAATTAAGAACTGTTGAAAACGATGACTTCAAGGCACACCTATTTTTTAAAGAAATATATTTAAACAGTATTTCATGCTCCACAAACAATGGATTGCTTTCCATTCTATGAAATGAAAGTAGTATGACAATTCTAAACACATTTATACAGGTACTATGGTAATAATTTTGATACAATCTACTGATATATTGTGAAAAAACCATGCACAAAAGTACCTAAGAAGATCAACTTGGACAAAATCATCGTATTTATACAAGGCTTTATTAATTTAGTTCTGTTTTATTTAGTTCGGTTTTATTTAGTTATTTTTATTAGGTTTTTTAGAGAGTTCTTGTTGGCAAAAACGGTGATAGAGTAGATCAAAAGTCTTCAATATTATTCGCCCAGATTTCTTTCTCTTTATTATTTGATAATTTTTGGTAACCTTGTGGCAAATGGTTTGTTTACTGTTAGTAGTTGTATAACATGTGAAAAAAACAAAATCAGTTTTGTGGAGCAACGTGGCTGTGGCCTTGTTGAACAAAAAATCTGTACTGTTTATTGGATTTGGTTAGTGTCATAAGAAATTAAATTAACTCTGTTTTTGTGAAATCAAATAAACATAACGAAACATAAAAAATGAAGAAATAATTTAAATTAATTAAATTAACAGAAACGAAAATAAAAGTTTGGAAGTTGAAGCAGAAATTGGTCTATTGTTTCAGGGCGAATGTACCATGCAATAAAATACTTCTACAGGCGTGTCAAAACATATAGGATTGAAAATAAATAAATATATAGTATAGAGAGTATGTATCAAATAGTATTGAATACTTATTAGTAAAATATTTATAGCTGGTTTAAACAAAAGGCCGCAGGCTCGACTTTGGACTCTATTCATTTTAAATCATTTTTGCTTTTTTTTTACTGTTTGATAGTTTATAAATTAATGTTGATTGAAGAAAACTATTTCGATGTTTTGAACGTGGCAGTGTGGGAATGGTTGGATGGAGGATTTTTATAGATTAGACGTATTTCAATAAAACAGTTAAAATCAATTATAATGGAAGGATTATAGTTGGAAGTCAATTTTACAGGTTTCAGTCTCGTTTGTGTTTCCTTTTCATTTCCGTTAAGTAATTTTGAAAAGTTTACTGTACACTACGATGAATTTCCTACTGAGGTTTGAGTCGCTCAAATCAGAAATGATTTGCTCACATCCCAAATGGTACAAAACAAATAGGACCAAAATGTGGACCACAAACATGTTCGATAACTACCCCTGTTCTGTTGTTGCAAACTTAATTTTCCGGTATTAATTATTATTATGGTTAATTTTTTTAGTATAAACCAAAGTGAAAACCAGTGTCAACACGGTAACTATGTTGAGCTATTGAATGAACAGTCAAGTTAGTAATATAGGGTTTGTTATCTGAATGATATCAGCCATTGGCGCCACAAGATCACCAATGAAGAAAACTTTAGTTTATTTATCTCATGTGTTCCAATTATTTAATCTGGTTATTATTTATTTGTCATCTTTATTATATAAATTATCGATGAAGGCGTTAACCTCCATTTAAATCACGGACATCAGCTTTCAAGAATGATTGCTCGCAAAGATTTGCATGAAACCAACAAAACCAAATGTATTCGCGTATGGTCATTCATCTGATAGCACACGTCTCACTCATTACAGCTATAAGATATCTAACCGCCCCGTTTTGAGTTTTATTTTCGAACTAAAAATAAACTGTCGTAATTTATTACTATTACTATCGTCCGCTAATCAAAATTACCTAAGTAACTTATGAATAATTCTCCCTATTATTTTAAAATTCGTCGGAGATCTCCTGCTATGGTAATGCTATGTAAACCATTTACTATCTAATTCGATTCTCTCAAGCGAAATATTGATCATGTAGGTATACAGATTTACACGTTGGAAGAAATTTCGTAGTTCGACAGAACAAAATCAGAAACAGATAGGGGAACAATACATCAACTATGAGACGGTATTAAAAATTTCTCCTGATATACAAAATTTATTTTCTAAATATTCCTTAAATATCGTAGTATAATACTACCACTATAAGATTATTATGATCTTCAGGAGCTAGGTCCTTTTGAATCTACTTTACTCGATGATCTTTAAGTTTATTGACTTGTGCATGTAAACAAGGGAAATCTACGGGGAAAATATTTCATCTGTAAAAAGCGGATAAGTCGTAATATGTGTCAGAGAATGGGTAACGAAAGAGTGAATTTATTTCTATTCTTCCTATTCACGTCCTTCCTTGCTGCGGTTGTTTTGGTGGAAATATCACGGAATCCCTGAGTTTCACCCACATCGTAGATGCGCATTTTCACTTGGCACATCTAGAAAATGGGAGCAGCATAATTCGCTTTTACGATTCAGGCCAGTTTCAACGTACGTAGAATTGAATAAACTTTTCAAAAAATGCACGATAACTTATGCACCTATATGCATTATCTGGTTCAGGAGAATGAGAGAATAAACAATTACCCCTTCCAACGAATTATTGGTTTGATGTTGAATTAAGCAGTTTCAATGGATTTCACGCGTTGCAATGTGCATTACCATAGCTCTCTCAAAATGAAACACCTTGTCACCTTATGTGGCACAAGAGGCGGAAACAAGGGCATCAAAAGCTAAATCAAAACGCTTCCTGGTCTATCGAGGACTTTCTCATCTCATTCATACACGAAATCAAAAATCATTCAAAACGAAAAATTACATAAGCATTTGGAATTTTCTATTTTCATTGAGTTCCCCAAAGTTGCCTCAATGCGTTCTATCTCTGCATAGTTAGTGTTGCCTGAATAACATATTATCACAGCTTAAATTCTTATCAACTGAACAATAAAGGACTTACTATCCAAATCAACAACAACACTGTAGCAGGGTGCACTGGGAGAAAGGGATCCCTATTCGTACCTCAGCGAAATATACTTCGCATAATACAACTTATTGACCTAGAACAAATCATAACCCTAAAACAGATTTATGCTTCAATAATCATTTATCATGTATCTTTATAATTGGTTATCAGCATTACAAGGCGTAACTAGATTAATAAACTGAAAACTCCCTACCAGAATATAGGTAAGCTGGTCAGTAATCCCGTCATTTTTAATTAGTATACAGATTTATTGTAATTTTGTCGGTTACAGGGGCTACTATTATAAAATCAAAAAGTAAAACCAGGGACAATGTCTTGCAGTTTTGTGTGTTCTGAGCACAAATTGTGAAACACTGTAAATACGGTCTTGTGGCGTGTTCCACTAAAGGATAAAAATACTTGAAATAAATGTAAAAAGTATATGATGAATTAAAAATACTGATACATAAAGAAATGAATAAAGGAAAAAAAGGCTGATACAAAACAACGTTAACACAATCTACATCAAAATTTGTCTTGTTTCGAATATATACAGAACAGGGTTGTTAGAGGTGTTGGTTGCTATGTACAATATGTGTATGGAATTCCAAGTTGTGTTTACTGAATGTTCGCGTGAAATGATGAGTTGAGTTGAGGTAAAACAAAACAGGATAAATGTGGCAAAATTAAAATGAAGTTTGCAACTGAGAAGTGAAAACTAAATAAAACAGTGTTGGATGTTCTAACGAAACATTGAAGTAGTTTTGGGCATAAGAACCAAAGGTTTCATTTTATCGTAAACAAAAGAGAATATCATTTGGGATGTGAACGAAATGCAAGCTCTTTACAATATTACTAATTTATATACAAACTACCAGTTACTAAAAAATATTGATAATTTTTAAATCAAAAGTAAGCTTCATTTATAACATTCTTCTTATTTGAGCAGCCATTCTGTGTAAACCTGGTAGGGATTTAAAAACAGTTTATCTGACTTACCAGTTTTAACCAAATGTTTGTAATTAGAAGCTGATTCTTCTCATCCTATCAAACCATGCAATCAGAAACAAGCCGTTGTTAGAAACACAACCAACATGTTACACCAACTCTCGCTCTAGCTCTGGCAATGTTCTGCCAGAAAACGAAAAACATATTGAAACAAACAAATAAATTATAGTAATACGAATTTATGGGATATTATCTTTGAAATCGCTCAGGAATTATATAGTATAGGACGGTATAGGGCGTTTTGCCTCTGTTAAGCTAATGTGGGTTCTTAAGTACGCAAAAGACATGAGAAAACGTCAGAAATCCAAAATCACTCGACGTGCTCAGACTGAAAAGACCAGATCCGTGATTAGCCCAGCGTATGATATGAGAGTACGTGGATTTCATCCCTCATCATTCCTTTATTAACTCACAACAATGAAAAGCTGGCATTGCTAGCTAATTTAAAATTTATTAATAAAAAACTATTTGGCAATGAACTTAGCTTGATAACCAAGGGTGTTATAGCTGATGATGACTAACGGAACACTTCGATTTGAAAAAGATTTATGCTTGGCCTGGATTTCGATTTTTGTTTTGGATAACGTCAACACATGACTGAGAATTCACCTTCTACAACGTCAAGATGGAATGCGCAATTCAAATTCTATGAACTCCAATATTGCTGGTAAATTTATCTTAAAGTTCATTTAATTCACTATCAAACTATGTGTAATAACACGAACAGAATGGAAGGAATCCATAGGGGAGTGGCGCAAAGTCGAAAAACAGCCCCATATATATGTATATATATATATATATATATATATATATATATATATATATATATATATATTTTTTTTTTTTTTTTTTTTTTCTACTACCTGCTCATTATTGAGGCTTGTAGCATTACATCCTAAAACTTTTCTAAATAATCACTAGAAAAATTATGGCCTTCGTTGAAGCAGAAAAAAATTGTACACTTTTTAATTAATTAGCATGAAATTTTTGTTGAGTTTTAGTTTTTTTAAATCTTATTTATTTTATTTATTTGATCTATTTTATTTATTTAATTTTATTTAATCCTTTTAGAATGTAAATAAAGGTGAGATATTCAACAACGCCTAGAATATATTCCACCCGAATCGGCCGATAAGTAATTGAGAAAAGTTACAAAGGAAAAACAAAACAAATTAAACGCGATTTTTCAGGGGAAGAATTTTTTTGAAAACTACTTATTTATCTTACTTCGCAACCCATGAACGCTAATGCTTTTATACTGTACCCGAATATTCACAAAACCTTCTTCATGGCATGTAAGGTCGCAACCTCACCACTGTTTTGTGTGTGTATAGTAATCGGTAAGCATTTTAGTTTGTTCATATGGTAACTGAGTAACCTCCATCATAGATGGTGCTGGACGCCATTATCCAAAATCGTCAATACTTTCGAGCTATTCTGGCGGCCGTAAGTTCATTATTTTGGTCTCATTTTGTTCCGTATACATTTCATTTTTTAATTCTTGAGCCACCAAAAGAAAGATTTAAAAAAAGTAAAAGTTTTCTCCCACCACTCTCCTTAGGATAGGAGCCCGCACTACTATGAAGGACGATTGGAAGCACAAACTGCATGTTTGGCAGTCTACGAGTATTCAACTGACAACATATTAGGTACTTCACTATCAATTGAAGAACTTCCAAACAGCCTCAGTTAAATGAATTCTCATTTATCGCTCCAATGAAACGTACCAGCGCAATACAAAACGACGAATTTGTAACCGTAGCAATTTAAAGTTTCTGAATTGAAACGCAAAACATTTTGGATATCAGAGGTCATTTTCACAACCTGATTTTATTGTGATTAATTCGTTTGAGATTAGTAATGTAAAACATTAACCAAATGTAATATAAAACAAAAATTAACTGAATTAAAAAAAATAAAAATAAAAATAAAAAGAAAGGAAGGGTTTTCAGGTTTTCTTTATTAGATGTCTAATCATGGAAAACTCATGATCAAAATATTCCGCTATCAGAGGTGGTGAAACTGATGGGTGCGCTTTCGATGTAGATAAGTAAAACGTTGCACATAAGGTTGCACATGGCTCAGGGAAGTTCGTTGGCCCTTTTTTCACAGGATTTGATTCTTTTTAAAATGAATTCCGGTCGTAATGGTGGAAAATGAAAACAAATAAATAAATAAAAAAGAACGGTAATGGGTATTGAGAAAAGAAAAATAGATAAAATAAGACAGGCCAAAAGTGTTGGCAGAACATTGCAGAGATAAGCCGGGGTGACTATTATAAGTAATAGCCTCCAAGGGTAAAAATGTCTCTTAAATTGGTTAAGAGGTATATGCTTTGTAATACCGTGGATACACAACATCAACTGAGTACGGGGGTAAATAAATGGTGCCACATCTAAAAATAGAGACATTTTTCCCAGATGAGGAACGGGCACCTTCCACTCACTTACCAAGTTCAACCACGCGTTCGTGGTTACTATTTGGTTCTTTTCGTCCTGCAAGAAATCCATTACAATTTATAAAGAAAAAAATACACAAATAACTAATGAGTTTATAAACAGTTTTTTTTTTTTTACTTTTATGTTTTTTTTTTTTTTTTTTTTTTTTTTTTCGTTTTTCATTTTTCTTTTTTTTTTTGTGGCAGTGGCTAAAATGTGATGGGTTTAATTTTTGTTATGTCAAACGCAGCTGTTGAGGTGTGAGGGACCTACGCAGCCTCGAGGTCGCATGAATTGAGCTGGAACTGGGCCAAATGTGAGCGAGAGAGAGAATAAGAGGTAGAGAGTGAAAGAGAGAGAGAGAGAGAGCTGTAGAGAGCGAGTATCACGGTGTGGAACCCTTTTCGCCGTGTAGGAAACTCTAAGATGAGCCTAATCAATATAATAACGGAGGATTTCTCGAGGCACAGGAACGTGAAACGTTTTAATCATTTTGTAGCGAAAATGGGGGAAATAATGGCGGGGGGTCCAGCGGGAAGTCAATACAAAAGGGTTTTACGCAATACATGGCTACGTAAAGGGTCTCGAGTCATTATCACAAATGGCTGTATAAAGGTCATCTAAGGGTCAAAATTCTTAAAGAGGTCAAATAGATCTTTGCAAAATATAAAGTTATCTACGACGAATACTTGGAAAATTCAAAGAAGAGATTACAGGATGTAAAGCGGGGATCTGTAAGGAGTCGCAAACCTTACTGTATAGAAAGTTCCTAACGGATGGACCTAACGAGCGGATATGTATGTTTAAGAAATACAGTTAAGGGACAAACAAGAATTGATGATCATTACATCAAAATTGTGCCCCTTGAGTGTGAAACGTTTTGTTTTGTTGTCGTTCGGATTGATGAGGCTTAAAGTGTGCATACATTCAGCATCAGAGCTCCGATTTGTCGATTACAATAGATTATAATAAGTAAACAATTGAGAGTTGAAATCGTATTTTGACATGCAGTTTTTACAGTTAAAAAATTAGCGTAGTTATCTTACCTTAGACAAGCTTTTATCCTTTGCTGTCCTCGTTCACAAAGTATTTCATAAATGCTTCAAATAATGTTTTGTTGTGCTTATTTTGATTGGGGGTGATCTGATGAATACTTGAATGATTTTTTTTTTTTTTTTTTTTTTTTTAATGATAAGTTCCATTTTCATACGACAGAAAGTTAATTTGACTGGAAAATAATTTGGAATAAGTCGATTCACAACCTCGTAACAGTTATAATAGTGATATTGATGAACATAGGAGGGTGGAGTACATTTCCATATTAAAATTTTAAACATAGAATTCCTGTTATTGCACAATCGGTTTTAACAAAAAGGTAAAGAAAAAAGGTTGGGCCTGAAAGATAGAAATATTAACGGGCCTGAAAGGAATGTTAGAGTAGAAGCTGTCACTGAGCTAACGTTTGTCGCTAAGAATCAGAACGAAGACATGCAATTCGTGTAGTGTAAGCTATACCTACTTCAACTAAAATTCAAAGAAAAAGATGGTTGGGAGAGGGCGAAAACGAGAAGGACAATGTAGATTCGTGGGATCAGGAGGCTACATCTAACAACACTACAGGATCGGGGAATTCTTGAGGTGTTTCTGTGCATTTACCGTGTGTTAGCGGGTGGTTATGGGTGGTAATACTTCGCTATTGGATGGATAATATATCCCCCACTTTCGACAAAATGATTAGTCGATCCTACGAGTAATGTGGTGTGACGAGAAATGAGCTGTCAAGTCGACGTGACGTACAAATTACTAGTTTGAACATATTGACTCCGTAAGGTGCCCGGAGAGGCGGAGCCAAAAATAATGTTCGGGATTAAAAAAAGGAAAAATAACAAATCAATAGGAAGTTAACTGCGTAATATTCTTGAAATATAAAATAATAATAATAAATAAGACGGGGTGGGATAAAATACGAGGAATTCAGGCTTCATACATTCTAAACAACACAAAATATTTCTTTAAATAGCAAACCTACCACACAACTCATAACATTTAATCGCTAAAATTCGTGATAATTTAAAAAATCTAATAAGATAGATATGTGTTAACTCACGTGCTTTCATACGTCCCTCCAGTTGAAGCAACTATACAAAACGCTTCAAAACTTCTCTATAAAAAGAAACTAGTTCAAGCATTATAATGGCAACTCATTAAACGAAATTTGAAACCTCATGGAATCACATAAATCGCGATCATTCATACATATTTATATAATATTTGAATGGGCGTATAGTAGGACTAAATAATGAACGAAAACATACCGCATCGCGTTATTGAAGTTCAATTTTGTCGATAGTCAAGGGAAAATGGACTATTGGATTTCATCGAAAAATTCATTTCTTTTTAGCGCGTTTGATTTCTGTAGTTTAATTAATTAGAAATGGCAACACCACAGTAGAGCGAGGGTTAAAATAGAACGTGAATGCTGTTGGTCTGTACCCTTAGGCATTAGGCTGATAGCTCAGTGTTGACTTATATTTAGTGATGGCGTAAGTAAATATTAAGATTTCACCGGAGATGTGCAGTCTGGCGGGAGAGAATGGTAAACTACGTCTAATTACTACAGTGTATATATAACCAGGGTTGGAGAATTCCTTGATGATCTCGATTTCCTTGTCGAACCCCTATTCATTCATACACGTTTCACTCGAACGAAAACCTAATGTAGCCACAGCACATTCAAACACACACACTAAATATGTACTCTATTGCATGTAATCATAAAACAAAATGAATGACATATATGCGGTACATCAATATATCAAAACATTCATATTGTAATTTCATTCAATAGTGGTGCGAATTATACGATTTGAAACTTGTGATCCAATGCTCCTACATCAAACCATACTAACAAGCCTGAATTCTCTCCATTAAATAACGAATAGTCTTTTTTTCCATTTTTTAGTTTGGCTAAATTATTATTAGGCGGTTAGATGTTCAAACTAGTAAATTGCTTGATGAATTTCTAAATAGGCATGATTTCGTAATATTTATCAAGAAATAAAAGTTGTAGATGAATGTGAAAACTATACTTTCGTATTTCTGTCTGCAAATATTACTCCGAGATATACATAGGTATTCGGAAAGGGCCATTATCAGTTCACAGACACAATGCGTTTGTCGACAAGACCTAAACGTGTGAGCCTACAGAATCCCAAGATTGGTTAGGTGTATTCTATTCCACGTATTTGCTCACGCTAGAAATTTGAAGATCAGCAGATCAAACATCAATTATAATATTAGGTACTACTGCTTTCGAATCGTTCAGTTAAAATAATAGGTATGTTTTCTATTAAGATGTAAAGGACGTTTAATGTATAGAATGGTTCTTGTGTTTTATGCTAAGAAATTATGTTACATACTACCGAAGTGACATATCGACGCTGGGGCTTTTCCGTACGTAGATATTAACTGGAACCATAGGATCGTCTGAAGCTGGTAACGCATACACACTTTCCATGTGCATTGATGAAGTAGTTTTGAATGAGCAATTTTCGTACTGTTACAGTTTTTAGAATTTAACATCTACATAGAAACAATATAAATCTAATGCAATTTCCTCTATTTAAATTTTTCATCTTGACAAAGTCGACAAATTTAGCTGTTTTTTTCCAAATCGGTGTTCTTCAACGAATCTCTTTTTAAGTCACCTAATGCCAATCTAGGATTCGCTCTACGTGCATTCTCATTGGCTCACGATGAAAGCATTTTAAAAATGTACGTATATCATAAGCCAGCGTCTTGTCCAGTGTTCCAAGTACGCGCCAGCCTCAGTCCACGGGCTCAAATAAATTTCCGTATCACTTCGCCCCTAGTTGGTGTCACAAGCTATTTTGATTTTTTTCAGTCGAACTAAAAATACCTCTGAAAAAATTATGTTAATGTAAGTGTTTTCATTTCAATCTCATTTTTTCTTTGTATACTCCTCAAAACAGTCAGAAGTTAGAAATGATGTATGGAAGTAAACACTATTATCGTTTGAATGTAAGTTTTAATAGCATTTTAATGCTATAATTATGGTTGCAAAGGACACAGAGAAATTGGAGAAATATCGATAAGCGAAATACATGCCTGTTTAGAAACAAAGTTACAAATATATATATCCGTTTATAATGAGAGTGGGGAAATTCAGTTTTGGAAAACATAATCGTGCAGAACTTTTTCGATGAATAAAGAGACCAATGAAGAACTAAACCATTCAGAAATCTCCTTTTCAGAATGTGAACACCGAAACCAATGCAAACATCTTCTTGCCATCACACCATGCCATTGAAAGAGCCCTCCTGCAATGTCGGAAGTCATGGTACTGATGAGTGGAATCCTTCAATCCAACAAGAATACGACATTTAAGGAATTTTACTGGTAGCACGAATTGTATCACCTCCATCAAGATAACTTCTGGTTGGGAGCAGGACTTTAAAAATAAGGTGCTTCAACTATTTCGGTCGTAATAGTCTTCCAATAATTATTAAGTATGCCTTGTCAACACAGCAGAACACAGGAATGGGATTGACATAGTCGATTCTCACTAATCTACTACATTTGAAGATTATTTTACAGGATTTGAAAAAAACAAATTTTTTCTTCCAAGTATCTCAAAAATATCTGTTTTATGTCGTACTATCTTCGGTTGAAGCTTTTGACGATTAAAATTGTGCGTTCTAAAATCAAGTTGAAAATATGAGTAACTTGAACTTTGTTCAAACTTTCTTTTTATCTCCATAAACATCAGAAGGGTACAGGGAAAACCAGTCAATTCAGATTTTTTGTCATTATAAGAAAAATGCATTTTTTCGTTCGACATAACTGGTTATCCCGCTAAACTCCATATGTCGATGATTTAAAGTATTTGCCCTGATTTTCCCGTTGTTTCCATTGACCCACTTCTTCTTTTCTCTTTGAATATTGTATCTACAGTTGACAACTCATTTTTCACAAGAAATCAAATTACCAGGTTTTCAATTATACCCTTGATTTTGAACAGTAGTCTACATTTGATCCGGTTAGTGATCGTGTTGTTATACATATCATCCCGGACAGTAGCTGGAAAGGAGGACAATCTGTTTTCAATTTGGGCAGCGGAACACGAGGACTGTCCATTCATATAGCATCGCGAGCGGTGAGGGTTCGCGTGGGTGGAATTGGTCAGTAAGGGCGGAAAGGAAGTCTTGTTATACCTCAATTAAACGGGGTCCCGATTAGCTCCGCCTTCCTGGGATAACCCCTTTCCCGACTCTCACCGCAACCCGCCACACCCCCGCACCCTCGTTGTCATCACCAATTTCCTAAGCCGAAGCTGATCTATCGGAGGCTCCGGAGCACAGAGGGCGGGAGGGGGTAGCGTAATATGTCACACCCTCCCTTCCAGCTCTGGCCCATCCAAATACATCAGTACACAATAGGTTATTCCGCTCCTACCCCTGGGCCCGTCACAGTCCACCAACACGCTGCCGATGGCCCAACAATTCTATACCATTTCTCATTGTGGCCGTGCGTTGGAAGGGGAAGCCGATACCGATGATGGTGATGGTAGTAAGAGGGAGTGGAGCGGGGGTATTATAAATCACACAGCTCGAGTTGATCTGGACAGTCCACATAGCTGTGTGTGCGTGCCAAAATAACTTTGGCGTAAAATGCAGTGCAGCGCGGAGTTTTCACTTTCAGATCCAAGTAAGTTCCCACTGCAGTGCTATTGCAGAGATTATCATTTCCCCAGCATCTCATTCACCGACATAGATATATTCCTTCCCACCCGTTATCTCCAAATGGAGGAAGAAAAAACTATCACTACGTCCTCACCTTTAGAAAAAGTGAAAAAATAATCATCACCACAGGAGACTTGACAACTCACAATGAAGAAACCCAGTGAGATCCGGAGCATTACAGGGTGAATTGGCGGAATCTAAGCTAATATGTTATTTTCGGGGTTTGATTTCAGGCCAAACTTAGTACAAAGGTTTTCTAGTGACAGACCAGTCTTTTATTGATCACCAGAAGTGGGATCCAATCACAGTCACTACGATTCCAACTGAAACCGGTGAGAAGGTTTTAAATCACAACAGTTTTGCAGTTCATAACCTTCGTTTGAAATGAGAACAAGAAACATACTTATTTTCGAGTCGTCAGACACTTGACGGCCCTCATAAACTGTTCTCTTAGTTTAGTGCCTATCGTGATTAACTCATTAATTTGCCAACATTCAAAATCAGGGTGGAAACTCATGTCACAAAACGAAATAATATCTTTTCATCTTTATTGATTGCATAAACTAAAGCTAAAAGCTTGTTTTCATTATACCAAACATTTTCAGTAGAGTTGATTAATTATACTTATTAATTTTCAGTAGGTAGGTAAGCAGATTTGGTTTGGTAGGTTGGTTTGGTTTGGCAGGTTTTTGGTAGGTACTTATTGCATTTTTAGTGAAGTAGTGTACTGTTTCTTTGTATTTTTAGTGTTTTATGTGTATTAGTTTTTTTTTTTTTTTTTTTTTTGTAATCTTTTTGCCATTCATCATCACCGATCGATCAATATTTTTCCTTGACATTTTTTTACTTCAAAGAGCTAATAGTTATATTTTCTTAGAGAATAGGTTTTTTTTGTCAATAAGACAGCCCATGAACTAAATCAGTAGATACTAGCACTGACATTTTATAGCGAACTTCTAGTACAATGAGGGTTACCCGTGGAATCAGAATCCATCACCTGATTTTTTTCCCAGATTTGTTTTCTGTTTTAAGGTACCTTATATATGTATATAATGGGATTCATGAAATTTTTCCGGCGAAACAGCCTACATTATCCAATTAATAGCTTATTACCCTTCTGCACATTGATGGCCTCACATCTTGAGCTTCTTTCTCTACACATCTGCTTGAAGGCTTACCATCAACGTCGGTATGATAGTGTTCAAAACAACTTCACCGCTACTCTCTTTCGAACAATCTCATGGCTAAACCGAATCGAACCTAGATGGAAAAAATACGTGGGTAACGCTTATCATTCGATACCGGTCTTTCATAAATGATGGATAATAACATCAGTAAAAGGAAATAATTAAATTTTATCATCAATATATGTGCATAAAGGTGACTGTGGGCGAATTAAATCCAGGACATGAAATCAATTTAGGCGCTGTGCCTGGTAGGTCAGCAGCAGTTGCAGTAGTAGTAGATTAGACTGTGTGGTTAGCAATAGTTATCATTGAACGTCTTTACGAATGAAAGGCTACAACTTGATTTAATTACTTCAACAGATAGTTGCTAGTGCAATATTTTAAAAGATGGATAACGATTTATTATCATCCAAACATGAAAACACCATAGTACTCTGCTGTGTTGGCTTACCATTTACTATTTATCTGACACATTATTTGATCGAATGTTGGCGAAGGAAAGGTTAAACATCGGAGGAGAAGAAGAGCAATATTTTTGAGAGTTTGCTGAAACCTCAAAAACGAATAGAAGATGAATTCAACGATGACGAAAGAACGACAGACGATATCGTCACTGATCCTGTGGAACGATCGTGGCCAGTGACTGCAGCTTGTGAGTTGAGCTGATGAACTTGCTTCGTTTCTGGCGTCGTCTCAGCTGCTTCCAACTTCGTTGATACCATCAGAATGAAAATTTTCATTTTCGAAATGAATTCGAAAAAAACCGTCCTCAACGCAGATGGTGATTCGTCTACCTAAATTATTCTGCCACATTATTAAAAATAAATAAAAGATCCTATCCTCGTTTGATTTTGAAGAAAAAATTTTCGTGATACTACGATGTTACAATTCCATATGTGAAATCTTGAAAGAAAAAAATAACACGGGATTTTGAATTTATTAATTTCGAAGCTCATTTCTCAAGTAAACATTTTTTTCATGTCTCAGCGTGTCATGTATGTTAAGAAGGATAAATTGACTGGAGGAGATGAACCGAAAAAGTTTGGATCGTGGCGTAGGAAAAATATAGAGAGATAATTTGTTCGATAAAATAATTGGCAAAAAAAAACTGTTTCTCTATCAAACGTTGTGGAACTTCGTGAAGTTGATGGGCAGTTTAGTCGACACCAGTGATGTTAGTATTTTGATGAGTGGAAAAAAGCATAAAAACATAGGAACACAGTAATCTAATACATCGTTAAATAACTTCGGACGGATGTGGAGGGATAATCACAGACACAACACGGTGTAACATTGTTTCGTAAAACGTTTTCAAATTGACGACAAAATATTCAATAGGTAAATATTTTTCAATGTATATACCATTTTGTGATTGATAGATTCAAATGTTGATGTCTGTGTGTCTACAAAAGATTTGGTACTGGGTTTGTATCAACTCTTTTGTACAGTTTAAGTGGGAGCATATCGCGTAGGTAACGAGGTGTAAGGTGTGTATTGGAGGAAAATCGGGAGTAGGGCGACCTTTTAAGGATTATCAACAGTTGATTTTTTCGAAAAGCACTTGGAATTATCATCACAAAACCAAAATTGATAACATTATCACAAGTTATTACGCTATACTATTCAGAAATTCTTAGTTGATCAACTATATACCAAAATAATTGCAGATCAGTCACGCACCATACCTACCTATGAATACAATTTCTGAGAGCAGTAATAGAAATATGTGAACTCGTAAACTCAAATGATTAGTCAATTGCATTTCTTTATTATTAGAGAAATAACTGTTACCAATAGCCACAGTATTTTATTTCATTTGTAGATTTGTAGCCCTTGAAAGTTCAAAAACAATCCTACAAATTACACAGCAGGGCTACTTGAAATCAAATTGCACGTTTCCATAGTGCTCACATTTACGGAGTTGTGAATCGTTTAACTAGGTATCAAATTCGGAGGAACAAAAACGTGATTCATATCCATTGAGGGTTGTGAGAGTATGCAATAATTCGCTATCAAACAGGTCAACCTACAAAACCACTATTTCGCAATGAATTGTTGTAAAGAGCAAGCCAGTGGAACGACAGGTTTTGATTTGAAATGCATTTATCTACCAGTGTTGGAGGAAGAAGAGTGGTGTTAATCTGTATTGGAAAATTAGTAACCATCTGTATGAGGACACCTTAGAACGGTGAGTGGGTGAATTCTTGGAAATCTTAACCATCAGAGGATGATTTTTCTCACTTGCACAAAAGACATCATTTCACGAATTCATTTCTTTTATTCAGTGCCTTAAGCATTACAAGCCTAAAAAATTACATTTATTGTGCAGACCAGTTTTTAGATTATTATGGAAAATTATCCAAAGTGATATAGATGTTGAAAAGAAACCTGCAGCTCTGACTTTGATTTCGAATGAAGTTAATTTTCATCAAGATGACTGTGAAAATTAACTATTCGGCCATTATTGATCTCAAATCAAGCCTAAACATCCACAAGAACGCCCTCTGCGTCGCACAGTGGTTCAAAAACTCAAGATAGCTAGACAAAGTTAAAATTCCGTGTTGAAAGGTACGGCCTCAGCAAGTACTGACATAAATTCTAATAAGTCTGGACTAGTGAACTTAAGGCCGTTCATAATTTTTACGACTTGACGTTTCAATGTAAGCTGAGGAATGCGTAGAAACGACTATTAGTAACAACTTACCAGTTCACTTCAACACATCAACGAGTAAACTTACTATACAGTATGGCTTGGGACACGCTTGTGGATCTTCCACAATGATATATAGGTAATCGTATGAATAGAGGAAAGCAAAAAATTAGTGGTTAGGTATATGGGTATTACTTTTAACCCGAAAATAAATAAATTTTTGTCTATTCATTCGCATAAAGTCCTATAACTCATAGTAACTCAGATCTGGAGCCAGGAATACACAGGTCGAATGCCTACGAAACGAATCAGATTAAAATCGTTCCTCTTTTTGCATTTAGTAAGGTTAAGTTGTTTTTTCGTAAGAGAATGGAACTACTTGTAGCAATTTCATAATTACTTACAAGTTATCTTAGCAAAATAGTCAGACTTTTGTTTTCCAAGAAGTATATACAAAACAAAGTACTGAGCTCTGCTAGGTTTTATTTAATGCGTATTTGCATATAATGAACACTAATGATTGTTCTAGTTCCCTCCTGACTTACTTACCTCAGAATCAAAAAGAAATCGTCCTACATTTTGAAAAATTAGCAAAAAACAAGTTTGTTTAGCGTTAAATATCTTTCATGATTTCCTTTTTTTTTTTTTTTTTTTTTTTTTTTTTTTTTTTTAATGGAAAGTGGGGAATTGAAAGATTTTGGATATACTTTGGATATACAAAAACGTGTATATCTCTAAAATTACAGCTGATTTTGGAACACGAGTTTTGGAATCGAATTCAGCACCCTCGAAAACTCCCAGAACCAGCGTTCTTTGTTTTGAGACGAGTAAATTTAATTTTTTCTAGTGGATTGAGTTTTTGAACCACTGATCGTCGTACCACCAAGTAGCTGGGTAAACAGAGGCTATTTGAAAATAAAGTGCGGTAACAGTCCGTTAAAAACGTCGACCAGCAGTTACAGTAGCGCAACTAGTAGCGAAAATCTTAATTTATTTGTCATTTTAAATAAAAAATATTTCAGCTAGGGTTTTTAAAAACTGGCTTCTATACTTCAATCCATGTGAGAGGAAAATTATGTTATGAGCAGTGTAGCACCACCACTTCCCTTCTCAACCTCCAGCACTTCAACCCTTTCTTTTTTAGTAACAAAAATCGAGTTTTTATTTGGACTCTGTCTGTCAATGGTTTCAATAAATATTATTTCCCTATTATTAGGACTTCAAATTACTATCTGTTGTGTGAATTCGAACAATAAATATTTATGTACATTTTTAGTTGCAGTAAGCAACTTTCAATACTTCCGTTCAGTTTGAAAAAGTCAAATTAAGAACAATGAATTACAACAACAAAAATCGTCAATTGTATTTATTTAGTACCACAGTAATTTTCAGAATTTAACCCATACATACAATATTTTAATGATTCATATTCCTACTTTCACAAAAAACTTGGCCGATAAAATAAGATGAAAGTCAAGTCCATGAGAGTAAATGTGATGAATGCAGTTTCTTTGATTTAACAATTTCCAACGATTTTAGAAGGATTCCCAATATTTTAAATCTTAATGCTCATTCAACATTAATTTAACTGCTTGAATAAATCGTTAATCTTAAGCTTTTATCCTACTAGATCAAATCATTTTTATTTCGAATGTTAATTAGCGAATTTTTGTAGAAAATAAAGGTATTGCTACGGCTCCAAAAAAATTTAAATTGAAATTTTCAAAAATTTTCTTCATTGAAATCTTTTTTGAGGAATTCTGAAACGAAGCTTAGAGTTTGACGCTTCTTATATGTTTGTATGTGTCATTCCAGACAAAACTCTCCTAAGGATTGAGATAAAAATTCCGATCTTGCGCCAAAAAATCTAGCTTTCCAAACGAAAGGATGAGTTTGTCGGCCAACACTTTTTGAGTACATTAAATTTGTCAAATTTCAAAAAAAGTTAAAAAAAAAAAAAAGTAGTAGTAATTTTGAAAAATCAATAAAAATGGCCTAAAATGCTTAACAACGGCTAAAAATTGTTAAATTTATATTTTTAGCAAAATTTTATTCAGTAAAATATAATCAATAACGAACTAAGATATTTAAAATTTATGCTGAAAAATTTAAGTACTTTAATTGCATTAATATTTGCTGATAAATCGATTAAAATAACAATATCCGAACCATTGCAATAGGATCATGTTTTACAAAAATTCACTAAAGCCGAAAAATTGCTGAAAATTCTGGTTTGAATCGTAGAGTATTATTTAGAACGACTTTATTTGCCATAAAGTTGGTGGTTAACGATTTTTTGCGCTCAATGTGCTCAAATTTCAAAACAATGTAACATACTCATAATATGATAATATAATCTACAGAAATTCGCTCATTCGATCATGCAGCATGACTGGAAATTTTTAAATTTTTTAGGCTAGTCAGCAGACCCCTTGACCACACTTCGAGATACACTGTTCTACATGGGCGCATCCAATATGGAGTAGAAGAACGTTTTGAGAGAAGTTATTATACACATTTTCGTAGACATTCTAAATTCCATATTATGTTCCATCACCTTGTCCTATTTTTCATGTAAAACGTGGTCACATAAGTTTTTTTTACGTTTACGTTCCTCCGAAAATGTAAAGTTCGGCAGTCCGAAAACCCCTCCTTATCGTTCCTCCTTCATCCCCTTCATTCCTCCTTTCATCTTTATCCTTTTTCGAAATTGAGAGAGATTGCAGATGAAAACTTGATAAATAAAGGAATCTGTAAAGAAACTGATATCGATCACCAAAACTTGAATCGGGAGGTCCCCCGTCTCCGCCACTTTCCGACATCCCCCCGGCTTATAGCCTATAGCTGAGCAACAAGCTGGTGGTGTCACTAAGTCTCGACAGGTTTGAGAAGAAAGTTGGCCGGCTGGGTCCTTTAAAAATGGATATCGACACTTGCTAGACGTCATCTCACGGCATTCACCATTTCAGCGATTCAGTCCAAAGTCGATGGGCTTTAATCGCCAACAATACGTTTCAAGGCTGCAAACTAAAATAGTTTTCATTTAATTGTTGAATTGAATGTTCCTTTAGAGTTGATGGAATTGTGTGCCAATCAGGAAAGGTGCCACTAGCCACCCAACATTTATTGGGGGGCTTCAAAAGGGATATGTATCTATTGTGTACGTAAACTAAACACGAGTCTTATCTCTCCGATTTCGTTCAACATTTTAAGCGAATTTCGGAATGAAATGAAGCTATTGGATTTTAAAATGAAAATTTTCAAAAATTTAAACCCGTTTTGAGACATTCTCAAACGAATCCTAGAGCTTCGTTTACGCATTTTCCTATACATATATGCCATTCCAGTCTATAACTCTCCTAAGAATTAAGATGAAAATTTCGTTCTCAAGCTTCAAGCTTGATCAAGCTTTCCAAATGAAAAGATGAGTTTGTTGGCCAGCACACTATATGCACATTAAATTTTCAAATTTAAAAAAATAAAAAGCCAACATATTATCAACAATGGAATACTACATTAAACAATTTACGCACGTATTTATTCCGAGAAATAAACTTGAATATCATCAATATTGGCTCAAAAATCAGTACAAACTGCAATAAAAAGCTCGAAATCAAAAATCATTTTTAAATCTCAGAATAATATTTTTTGTAATTAAATAGAGAGCTCAATTTTCAAAACAAGTTAACATGAAATAACACAATAATTTACAAAAATTCGCTCTTGCAATCATGCTGAGAGGAACGTTTTTAAAGATATTTTTCTGCATAATTGTTTCTTTCCCGTGTTCCTGAGGCCCATTCAACGGTACGGCTGAACACGTGTCAACTAATTTTGGTCCTAGACTAACCAATAAAATTGTAAACGAAATTGGAGAGAGAAGAAACTGAGCCACCCCTTCACCCGCTCAAATAGGTATTTATCCAGCCTTTTCGTCACGTTGGAAGTCGATTATGGTTGGTTCGGAGATAGGATTTGCAGTGGACCCCCGTAAACGGATGATGGTGGGCTTCTCAAGTGACTCTATAGGGGTTGGTCGTGATATTTACAAACAGTATTTACAAGTGATCCCAGTAAGTTCAACGGAAGGGTTTACAAGTGACTCCAATTGATGACAACTGACCTCGTGCCAAAACTACGATCAGGATATCATCATCTTTCACAGTAGAGGTCGTCTTTATCTCTCATTGCTTTCGCGGAGACTCCCAAAGCTTCTAAAGATTAGTGTTTTTAACTGAGCTTTTAATGTGTGACGAAATCGAATCACTCCAAATTACCACACCACGTTACATTTTATTGTGTTGTAATTTTATGTTATTCATTTTTCCATTTTTTAGCGAATTATCGTAAAAAATGACGCTATCGCAATGACCACACAAAATTTAAAATCAAAATTTTCTTCATTGAAATCCGTTTTAGTACAAAAAAAGAAAAAAAAATATATATATATATATATATATATATATATATATATATATATATATATATATATATATGTCCAGAGGTGTCTTTATCTCTCATTGTGTAAGGCCCAAAGCTTCTGATTAGTGTTTTTTAACTGAGTGTGTGTGTGTTACATTTTATTGTGTGTGTGTGTGACGCTATCGTGACCACACAAAATTTAAAATCAAAATTTTCTTCATTGAAATGTGTGTGTGTGTGTGTGTGTGTGTGTGTGTGTGTGTGTGTGTGTGTGTGTGAGTGTGTGTGTGTGTGTGTGTGTGTGTGTGTGTGTGTGTGTGTGTGTGTGTGTGTGTGTGTGTGTGTGTGTGTGTGTGTGTGTGTGTGTGTGTGTGTGTGTATCCTTCCAGACGATAACTCTCCTTAGATTGAGATGTGAATTATGTGACACAAATTAAGTATTATCGTGTGACAATTGATGCACAAGGATTATTTAATTGAGAAATAATGAACTGCTGTAGTATAATTCGGAGCGATCGTCATTCTGAGATGAGTTTGAGACGAGAGTCAAAATCAATTAACTAGGCTACTTGTCTTCACTGGTGATGTGCAGTGAAGGATGGTGATGGTGGGAAGTTGAGTAGGGTGAGAAATCGAGGCTCGGAGGTCAGCTATTCGGAAGTAATCTCATTTCAAAACTTGGGCCTCTGAACCTTGTGATAAAGGCACTTTCAGACTTAGCCGATTGACTATGTCATTGCCCTTCGTGCGAACCTGATTTCAATCCGAAGATTGGTTGCCCAGATCAAATGGAGCAGACCGAATTTTTGCAGTGAAGGGCGGTTGTGTGTTGGGTTTCAAATCAGATTTGATGAAAAAGCGACCAATGAGTTCCAAGATTCCAATAAAATTTCGTGAAACTCGTGGAACAAGGAACGACTGTGAACTTAGTGTGGGTTGGATAATTTTGTGTCACAATGTCGAAATTTTGTAAGGCGATTGGTCCAGTGAAGACGTGCCTTAACTCAATCAAACTTCATTCACAAGGCTTGTACACATTTGGCTCCAACTGACTCATGAGTCGAATGTGTGTTTTTACCAGAGAAGTAGGTAAACATTTATATTCGCATTGTGGTACTACAGCTTCTTTACTTATAACCTATTAGGTAATTATGTAACTTCTTTACAAACTTATAACCTATTAGATAATTAGGTAACTTCTTTAGTTATTACCTACGTTCAAAGGATAGTTAACTCCCGTTCAAATGGATGCCCTGGACGTATCAATAAATTAAAAACAAACCGATACATAAAACTTGCAGGATATTAACCGATAATAAAGCTAGACCTATATAATATATAAGCTGTAAAATTGTTTACGTTATTCTACTGTCTAGTAAATGAGATTAAATTGCAGATAGGTACGTGACTGATCTGCTTTGCAATAAAAGTGAAATATTATTTACATCGACTCGAGGGCACTTGGAATAATCGGATTGGTGGGAGTACCTAAGTTCTGTTGAACTTCGCTTTCATTACCTAATTGAGAAGCCTTGGCAATATAATGAAAATTGGTTACAGATGGGTTGGGTGTAAATTGATAGGGGAGGGAACTCAGGGAGGCTTTTTCATTAAGTAATCAAGTAGCGTGTTGTGTTTGGCGAGAAGGTCTTACCACGTCAATAATCTGCATAAGAGTGAGTCCAAAGCTGAGCTGAAGGGGGTCGGACTCGTTCGCTACAGGTCTTTCTAAGACGTTGTAGTGATCGAGTAGGGTGTGGAGCAATCGCTTCTCGTGCGGGCCTTGTATCGAGTCTGAAACAAAAATGGAGATTGGATTATAATAACAGAATGGTTAATTAGAATTACGAATGTTCACTTGAATGAATTTCTTATCACTGTTCCCGATATATATTTCAAAAAAAGTTCCAGTCGTACAGCACGATGAGTTATGCTAAGCTAAGAGGCCTGTCTATGACCATCAAACATACATATCAAGCAGATCCTCTGTCCAACAAGGTCTCGTGGGAAGAACTAAAGCCCCTTTTTGTCAATACGGGAAATAGATGTTCGTCAAACTCGCTTTAATCAATCCATTTGAAAAAGGAATTTAGTGATGCGTTGCAAAAATATGCACGCTGATTACTGTCACAATGAGAACTCAACGTTTTCAACACTAGAATTTTAGGATTTGAGTGATCAATATCGAATTCACATTCGGGTTGGTAGGGTTGACCACTATATCCAAGAAGAAATTCATGTGCGTCCTAATAGTGGATGTGGAACTGAGATCTATTCAGCAGTTTGCTATAGATATGTAGGTAATGAGTATTGATGGTTTTGTATCTTATCTGAGAGTTAACGATCATTTCAAGAGATTGGTATGATATTTATTAAGCGAAATGAATATAGGAATAGGTGAAGTGAAATAATTCCCAATATGTGTATAATGACCAATAACGAGACTATTAGAAACAGGCTAAGACGTATCATTAAAAAAAAAGGTAAATTGAAAAAAATAATAACAATAACACTAAAATAATATATAACAATGAGGCAATCTAGTGATATATGTTGGGAACCTCCAAGACACCTGATGGCTTTGGAGCCCAAACTTCCATGTCACTAGACGCTCACGACCTATCGCATCATGGTTCATAAGCTCCAACCCGAGAAAGGAATAATGTTTTCTCCATCGTGTTTAGTACAAAAAAATCTTTGAAATGACGTGCCGATCGGAAAAAAATGGAAAATCGTTTTCAAAGTACCCTTTGGGCAGTCCAAAAACTTATGGATTTTGGTCCCTGATTTTTATTTGGTCAAAACTTAGGGACGTCCTATTGAAATAGATTTGAGGCAAATAGGCTGGGCTCCAACCGTTGAATTCGCTTTAAGGACGTCCCTCTGAAGCTAGGTAATATTAGCAAGGCTTTGCATATTATAGAAGGGATGCCCTATTGAAATTTATGACAGTGACGCATTTTTATGGGTTGTATTTGTGTAATCGCCGACAGACGAATACGATTACACGAATACGAATATAATCGCAGTTGACTCAGAATCAACGAATAATTATCGCGATTACAATCGTATTCGTATTTGAAGATAAAATTATGCCCAACACTGGATGAAATATCAATCCCCTTCTTTCAAGGAATGAATTGAGCGTCCCTTCATTATATGTACCCTTGATGGAAGGTCGAATGAATTCAATTATGCCAAAATCATTGTTCATCTCGCTACTGTTATCTATCGTAACCAGTTGCCTAACTTTTGAAAAATAGCTCTTGAACCATCGTAAGCTTTTCAATTGACTTGAGAAGGAAATGCAAAGCCGAAATGTACGAAAAATGGAATATTCCGAAGATGTGGAAAAAGGAAAATTCTACAGAAATATAGAAGAAAATTTACCAAAATATACATGGTTCAATGATGGGAATCTAGACCGCAACCATATCAAAACTGTCTGCAGACTCCGGTTTGATCATCATCGACTCCCAAGTCACCTATACAAAATTCACATAATCGATGACCCTACTTGCTCATGTGCGGAGGGTGAAATTGCAGACAGTGATTATGTTCTTCTAAAGTGTACTCTATTCAAGATCACAAGGGAAACTATGATGGCAAGATTAGTGGAAGAAGGAGTGGAACTACCAACAAGAATGAACTGTGTTCCCACTAAAAAATAAAAAAAAGTTATAAACATTTAGTAAAATTTATAAAAATTAACAATATTGTACTAAAGGTAAAGTCTGAAAGTAATATTTTAATGATGTACTGAATTTGAATGTAAATTATGTTGTATGTGGCTTAATAAATAAATTGTTTGAAGCCAAAAAAAAGAAGCTTTTCAATAGATACATTATGGTGACCTATAATCACTGCAGCCGAAACAGATGACCGCAGGCGGGAAGCGACGGAAAAACAACCCGTGAGAGTGAGATACATGGAGAGTTCGTTACAGCCAGGTATTAATAAAATGATTCAAGATGGCCTTCATCGCTGTAGTCCCCTGACGAAACGCTCAGGGGCTGCATGAAGATGAATCGAGCCGGCTACGTTGAAACAAGATTCATGGGTGCGAACGGACCAGGTACGTATAAAGAACGCCGTGTAATACAGCTCGGGGCAATAACTGCCGACTTGGCTCTTCCCGCCCTTTTTCACGATTTGTCTGCGCATAATGAAGGTTTTTGTCAACGCGTCAAACAAATGCGGAATGCTCCCGTCAACGGAAGAAGCTCATGTTTCTTTTACGACGTGGTAGTAGATCATTCAAAGCCTGAGAAAACTTTGCGATCACCGCCACCCACGGACTTTCCTACTTCACACCAATGAACTCCTTTATATAAAACAAATTCATTACCTACTCTAAAATTCGTCATTTCAAGTCTGACCACCAAATAAATGATCGAATTTCTTCTTTTATAATCTTTAGTATTTCGGTACCTATATTATTTTCAATAATAAACCTCATTAATCGACCCCCCCCCCCCCCCCCCCCCTTCAAACTCAAAATTTGTTGGTTTACGTTTCAAGATACGTAGACTCGAAAACTCAAATTTTAAAAACCTGTCTGTCCACACTATACATCCAGTACTATTTTCCGTATTTACTGGAAATATAGGTTGAAAAAATTCGGGTGAAAAATCGCAAATGATGGAACCTAGGAATCGATTTCGATCGACCCTAAACGGTAGAGTTTAAGGGGTGAAATACTAGAAAAACCAAGATCTCGATAATTTTCGGAATAAGAGCAATCTTTTGTTGATGTCATTTGCAGATGACACTGAGATTGCTGTGCGTTCATCCGTTTGCTCTCTCTAAAGAACTCTGATACGATAAAAGAGCATCAACAGGGGAGTGAATCGGAACTGGCGAAGCATAGTAAAAATCGCCTTACAAAATACAACGATCATTTCAGCTGATATAATTCTGATGGTATTCTCATTTCACGAAATCAAGATTGTTACTACTTCTGTTTCCGATAGATGGAATTGCGAAGCGTAAGTGGGTGTTTCATTTTCACTTCATAACTTTCACGTGGTGTGTCAGCTCTTGTTAAATTCAGAAGGATGTGTAAGTGTTATATTTAATTTAATTAATCTCTCCTTGGTAGGTGTCTCCGCCCATGCAGTAATATTAAGAGGGCATCGCGACTTGGATATATATATTTGTATTCTGTTCAGTTATGTGTCTTGTTTTGTATTGTGTTCAGGAGATATTACATGATTCAAAAATGAATAAAAACCCGAATATCGACCATTTCAAGTTATACAAGTTGCAACAAGTTATCTAAAATATATAGGTATATATGAGAATGGTAATACTTATTTATTTCCCTGATTCCACTATGACTGGTTCGAACTCCTTAAAACACACAACCCTCGAAAATATTGACTGGTTAGTTAAAGTGCAAAATCATCATTTATGTATTTATGCCGAAGTTGATCGTATAAAAACGTACAGACGTGAGTTCTATGTTGTTAATGCTTTCCTATTATTTATGTTTATGTTGAAAGGTCAACTGATTTCTATGACCTTTTTTTTTTTTTCATTGTAATACCTCAAATCAATAGGAAAGTTCGTCAAAAGAGGACTATGACGAAACATATCGCCTATTAATTACGAAAATATGATGAAAATAACTGGACCTCCTCCCAATGTTGGTATAACATTCAATAAAAATCAGTTCAATGAACTCTCGCTTCTCTCTTCGGGTAATCATAATTATTGCAAATAGCACATTTGGTGACTGTACCTATTGAAAAATCGTCAACTCCATTTCGATTATAGCAATGATTACTTCAGCTGATTTGCCAACATTAAAAACAGTTCTCCAACTGTTTTTAAATGCATGCACTCGTTAGAATACTTTCATTCCCATTCTAATTTTATTGAAAATAATCGTTAATCCACCTTGAAAAGAGTTAACAAAACACGGTCTGACAAAAAGGGAAATAAAATCCAATCCAACCGAAGAATAGAAATGAACTGTATGGAAACCGTTACGGCTATTTCATTGTTGACATCCGCTATTGTCTGTGGGAGGAACCAGATCTACCAACCGGGTGCACCCATTGTTCAGATAATAATTGTGGGGCCAAAACTACTTACATTAGCCGATTGTCTATTGTACACCTGGAACTGACCTACGCCGAGCTCATTTACCTGCACAGATAAGCTGCGCGCTTGTAACCGGACAGGCACATTTAGGTGCAGGGAAACAATAAAATCTTTACCCCTAAAACCTGATATTCCTAGATTTTTCTATTGATTTCACCATAGGTGGAATCAGAGTGATGAAAATCCTTCAAATGGTATATAAGTTTAGGAAGAAGGACTTATCTTCTCATCTTACTTGTTGTTCATGGTAGCAATCGGGAATTCAACAATAAAATAAATGTCTAAATCCGGGAAATCACCTTTCTATTAAAACTTGTGAATAATTACGACACAAAAGTGTATAGAAATGTAACTGTTTCAAACAGTGTAGATGAAATGCAGGGAGAGACCTTTGGGAACTCTCTCAAGAACATAAGTCTAATTGAGAATTTTTCGATACAATGCGTTCCAAGTCACGTTGTGCTGGAGGGAAATGACAAAGCGGATAAACTCGCAAATAAAAAGACTCTTAAATGATGTCAAGCTTTAATTGTAAACGAGTCATGATGCGCAATTGGCAAGATAAATACGGCAGGACCTTGGAAAACAACACACGAAGCGACGAAACACACGATTTTATTAGGAAAACAACGCTCGTTGTCACGCAAACTTTGGTTAATCAGATGGAAATCGGAAAGAAGAGAAATATGTACGATAATAAGAGAGAGAACAGGGTACGGGTCAATAAACCGTACATTATATCTTTATAAGTACGCAACATCTCAGATGTGACACATGTGAGATTTTAGAGGATGTCAAACAGGTCATCACATCGTGTTTTCAATTTGAGGAAGTTTGGGCGTTATTTCCACAACTTCAAACGGCAACACTTACCACGAAGCTACTGAAACCAACAAAAAAGATCGTTTGATATTAAACTTCACGGACGCAACTGACTTAAAACTATAAACTAAATGTGAACAGTGAACGAATTATTTTCGAACTGACCATGCTATTTTACATTGTTATTCATAGTTATTACGTTCATATGTTATGGGTGATATTCTCGAGACTTGGACACTAGCGCATCCTTACATCGAGGCAAGGCGAAGTCGAAGTTATTTCACCTTGTTGTCATGGTGACGAGTAAACTATGCGAAAATGCGCCATTTGTAGCCACAGCTGGACAACTGCATAACATAGTCTTTCCTAGTCAATATTTTCATTATTTTTAATATGCAAGGTGATAAATTGTATGCAACTTACATCAAGTTATTATCAGGTGATGACCTCAAACGCTACGAACGCAAGATTTAATCTGTGGGGTAGAGATCCGTATGAAATGTGTGTTGGGGAGTTGACATACAAGTATTCTAGATGTTCCAGACATCAGCCGCAAAGATGTGGATTAGTTTTAGAACTGTTCTTTGAATCAATTGAAACTAAAAATCTTTGGAGTACTATGAAAGTGGTCTTGTGAAAGGATGTGTTATGAGAGCTCTGTTAGGCAGGAATAGTAAGTATCACATGTGGAAAGGTAAGTTCCTAGAGGGAAGGTATACCTACATACTTTCCGTATATTATTACCTACTTGTTCATGTACTTCATTGATAAAAACGAAAGTAGGTACCTTCCTAATTACCTTTTTTGTCCCTAAAATTTGCGTAACTGCAAAACTCGCACAATAACTGCACTGCCAATGCCGTCTTTATGAAATCTTACCTTCAGAAGAATGCATTTCAAGGTTTTTTTTCTTGCAGCTGGTTTTTAATTCATGTTGCATATTCCCTGATTCGATATTTGACAAACTTACTAATCAGCGGTTGTATCGTCGGCAAAGCAACGACCCACCCACTTTGTTTAGGCACTTTAAACCAACAGAAAATCTGGTAGGACGTACGTACCTACCTAAGTATTTTCTTTTCTTGGTGTAGCAACAACCTGCCTTGTTTACTTTGACAAACTATCAAATCTCTCCATTTATTCATTCAATATTATAAGTAAAGCTTTATCAGTTAAGCATAATACTACAAACTTATAATAAAACGCTGTTGAAGCTACCTGAGCAATGGCTAGGTACCTACACAGCAGTACAGACACCTGAGGAATTTTCAATAATCTTTTCTTTACTATTTTTCAGGATCTCAAACAAGCTTTCTTACAAGTACCTCTGGCTGACGAGGAAAGCCGTGATATAACGTCCTTTGTTGTGCCTGGACGAGGTTTGTTCCGATTTCGTACTATGCCGTTTGGATTATGCAATTCTCCCAGTACCTTTCAACGCCTGGCGGATTCCATATTCTTGGATTTGTATCCCCAAGTGGTTGTGTTTCTAGATGACATTCTTTTATGTACATCTGACTTTCATGAACATTGTACTCTTCTGAAGGAAGTTTTTCGTCGTCTCAAGGAATCAGGACTTCGCCTTAATCCGGAAAAATGTGAGTTCGGGTGCAAGGAAGTTCGATATTTGGGTTACAGGGTAAACTTTGATGGAATCAGCGTGGATCCCGAAAAGGTTGAAGCGGTCACTTCATACCCAGCCCCAACAAACGTCACTGAGCTCCGTAGATTCCTGGGAATGTCTGGTTGGTACCGCCGATTTATACCTGATTTCTCGTCAATAGTGGCCCCACTGACCTCTTTATTGGCCAAGAGGAAAACTTGGTTATGGTCTGAGGAGCAGTCCACTGCATTTGATTCTCTCAAGGCTGCTCTCACTTCAGCTCCTGTTTTGGCAAGGCCCAATTTTGAGTTACCTTTCATTTTGCAAACTGATGCCAGCCACTGTGGTATTGGTGCCGCACTTGTTCAATTGCATGATGGCAATGAGCGAGTCATTAGTTACAGTTCACGAACACTGTCATCCGCCGAACGCAATTATAGCGTTACTGAAAAGGAATGCTTGGCAGTAATTTTTGGTACTGAGAAAAATAGACAGTATCTTGAGGGAAGTGAATTCACAGTTATCACCGACCATTCTTGTTTGAAGTGGCTGCTGGAGAAAAACCCAACAGGCCGGTTACAAGATGGACCTTGCGCTTGCAACCTTATCCTATGTGGTGTACCGGAAGGGAAAGCTAAATTGCGTAGCCGATGCTCTCTCTAGGATACCTTCTCAAACCAGTGTCGCTGTCATTTCTTCTACCGTTATTCCTGATAATTCTCCTACTTCAGCTCCTATTACCAAACCAATTAAGGATGATTGGTACATACAGAAAATGTACGGGGTAAGAAACAATCCTGAAAACCATCCGGAGTGGAAGATAAGGACAATCAATTATATTATTTCGCAAGTCGTTTCTTAAGGGGGAACTTGAAGACCCTAGTGAGGATGGAAACTAGTCGTTCCATGGAATATGCGATCCCGAATTTTGGCCGAATGCCTTCCCGCAGTCTGGACACCTGGGTGTGGCAAAAAACACACTGGCGTGTTGGTTAATAGTTATTCTCAAAGTATAAACAAATGAAGTTCTTTATTTTTCTGACACTGATTAACTACAATAGTTAGTAGGCTCCTAGTCCAAATAAAAACTCGTTTACATTAGATTGGTATCGTTGACAGCAATCTACAATCAATTATTGCGCTGGCAGGCACGATTATTATAACATTTAGTCGAATTTAAACTTTGTATTGCTACAATATTATACCTATTTTTTCAAAACAAAAGTGTTGAAAAATAGCTTTACAACCACGAATTGTGTTGACGTGAGACGGCAAACTTCTTGTGAGAAATAGGTTGGTTGAGTAGCGATTCATTGACGTAGGGCAGTCATGGCCGACTTTGGCTGAAACACGAACCTACTCTAGGCGTGACGTCACGAGAATATGGGCCATATTCAACTAGCGTAGTTTTCTTGCTCTCTCGGGGTGGGACGTATAGATGCGTATTCGGTAGAATGATTGGAAACGGAATATCACTAACGGACACACCCAAAACACACCCCCATCCGTTGACGGAATCAGTTCAGCCAAAAAACACGCATTAAACGGGGGTCCCACGCCCCTCCCGCCCACCAGGCCATGGTCCGGGTGGGGGTTGAAAATTTGAAAATTGCTTATGCATCCTTTCGGACACACCTTGGAAAATCCTCCAACTCGTAGACGAAATCGGTTTAACCGTATGTCCGTGCATAACATGGACAGGCCAACGAACTATATAACATGGAACGAGTGAGGAAAACGGACCGGCCCTCGAAGCGTCCGCCATCTTTGAATGGGGCAAGATACACCAGCGAGTCTCTTGGCTCAGGGCGCACAAGACGACAAAGAAGCAACCTGTTATTGTGTTTTTCTTATTATGACCAGATGTGATTATTAGTCAAGGTGAATTCTTGTGCTGCCTATAATTGCACTTTCTGTTTTCCAAGAGGTCAATGGAATATCGTTTTACAGGTAAGTTAAAAATTATAAGACACCGTTCTTAAGGCCTATTGTAAAACTAAAAATTGTTTATTTTTCATAAATTAAGTCAACTGAAACAATAAGGATAATTTTAACGTTAGTTATTAATAATTAACTGGGTTTTATTGTACCTAAATTTTTACGGTAGAGTCTTATAGTTGGTACAATTTACAATGTTTTACATCAGTTTAAAAAAAATATACTTACATTAAATATGGTTTTTTACCTTCAAAAGGAACCTGAAATTACTCGTAAGAAGAAATGGGTCATTGCCACAAAGAGGGAAAACTTTACCTTGTCACCTCATTCGAAACACTGCAGTAAACACTTCACAGAAGAGCAATATTAATTAAGGCCTACTTGTGTAAAGTTGTTGAGGACTGATGCCATACTTAAAGTATTAGATTTTCCGTCACGTCTCCACCCGAAAAAGGGACAAAACGTAGGTGTACTTAAATCATTGAACTGTTTATACTGTATAACCCCCCCCCCCCCCCCCCCCCCCCTCCATCACCGCCACCGTTATTGCTTCCTCACTACTGAAGGCTATTTGTTCGTGAAAGAAGTCAAACAAAATTTTGTCCTCCAAAATAAAAATTTCCACTTGCTTTTTGCGTTTCAGAGTTTGCTGATCAATTTTGGTTCCTTGTTTTTCTGTCTGTCTGATGTTTGCCTATCAGTCTGGCTGTCTGTAGTAAATCCTTGTCACGCTCAAAACTATACGAAGTTTCGGTCCTATTCCGATGAAATTTTCAGGGATTGTACGGGTTTGCTCCTAGAAGGTCCTCTATAATTCTCAATGTCGTCAAATCAACAGCAGCCTGTACGCAGGCGCACAAGTGAGTTTCTCATAACGTCGATTTCTCGTCATCTGTTGGTCCGATTTCGTTGAAACTCGGTAGGTGATTGGATATATGTTCTAGAAAAATGACCTATAAATTATATTGCAATTGGGAGGCATACGCGAAACTAATATCGATTGACACAGGCAAAACACCGAATTTAATGGAACGATTTTGATGAAATGTTCAGTGTATGGCATCTAGACGGTCCCCTATTACTTGCATTGCCCTCACATAAATGGTAGTCTGAACGCATGCGCAAACATTAATTTACTAGATTTATATGTTTTATTAT
This sequence comes from Adelphocoris suturalis, assembly GCA_030762985.1. Taxonomy (NCBI): domain Eukaryota; kingdom Metazoa; phylum Arthropoda; class Insecta; order Hemiptera; family Miridae; genus Adelphocoris; species Adelphocoris suturalis. The sequence goes on from CM061045.1 coordinate 85,140,686, forward strand.
ACAGTTTTTATAAAGATTAGGGTAAAAGCACCAATTGTTGACACTACAGGGGGGCATTTCTCTTTGATCCCGTGTTTTACCCGGGGGTTCAAAAAAATTCAACTTCCAAGTAGGTACATATTTTGAATTATGTGTTCGTTGTGAACAGTTTGCATGTATTTGATTTCTCCAAATAATTTTGCTTATTATCATGAAGCACTTTTTACAAATTCAGTGTTTTTAACCAAATGTTGAGACAAATGCCTTCAGAAATTCCAAATGTTGACATTTTCAGTTCATAATGTTGACACTTACGGTAAATGTTTCTTTTACTTAATTTCTCAGCAACATAGCGATGTGGAGTTAGTTATGCCAGGTGGAGTTCACTGGTTAAAGGTTCTGGTTGATCGCTACTCCCTGGACAATATCGGTCCATTCCAAGTAATTTCTTTCGGTGATTCCTCCATTGGCTCACCTTTATTAGATAATCCCTTTTACCCTTTTCTCTCCCTTCACCTGTGGTATCCTGCTGGACTCCACCTCGTTCTCCACCAATGTCACTGAAATTCCCAGAACAACTTACATCGGCCTCGCTTTTGATAGTCGAAGTAGGGTTGCCAGATCTTCTTTAACTGAAAGTATCCTACTTTATTTTTGTTCAAAATACTTTATAATAAATTCAAAGTAGGCAAAAATACTTTATATTTGAAACGAAGAAGAAAAGTTCTATACTGTCAAGGGCAAGGTCTAATTTACTTTTTTTTCAAGCATAAAGATTTCTTTCAAATAGTCAATTTTCAAAGTTTTTCTGAATTTTCGATTTCCACAGCTCTTTTCCGAATTTTTAATATTTTATAGGTACAGTGTTTCAGAGAAAGAAAGAGGGACTGAATGAATGTAACTTTTCGAGTTCCTAAAAAGTTCCTAACGTCCTTAGGCCTTACGTGCCCAATACAAACACGAGATATTTTTTTTAGTGAGAACGAGATTGAAAATGATGTTCCTAATTACATTTATGTACAGTAAAAATATTACTATCCATGGTTCTTTTTTAATTCCTCAAACCGAACTTTCTCATTTTCACTAATCTGACGCATTCAAGCCCTTGTGTGCAGATGCTGAATGAAAAATACCTTAGTGTGTAAGTCGAGAACGTTAACTTTAATGTATAGGTACTTTAACTTTCATTGAAATACTTTACTTTTCCTTGGTTGCTGCCAGGATATACTTTATATTATCCGAAAAAATCTGGCAACCCTAAATCGAAGGGTCCCATTCCTCTGATTCAGTTGAAAATTCTGACAGCGGTGAGTAGAAAACTCTCCTTACATTTTTTTGATCGGCCACGACTTCTTTTTTCCTCCTAATTTCTTCTTTTTGGCAATTCGATACGTCTTTTATCTCATTCATATTGTCCCTTTAGAGTCAACAAAGTATGACTTTAAAACCACATGTCAATATTGGGAACAGGCTATTTCAACTTTAGGTTTCACTAAATGGAATGAACAAATTTAAGTATCTCTACATTCGCCTCGCTGATTTAAACACAAATCGCACCCTGGGAGTGATACTGGTATAAGTCCAAAAATGGCAGTTTTGAGTTATATATACTACTGTGTACATTTTGACGAGCTCTACATGCGGCTAGTATCGGTTTAATCATAGGTCAAAAAGTGACCGGTAGAGAGCAGGATAAACCAGTATGATTCTGGTCAAAGTCTTCATCTAGCGTCGGGGAAAGGTCGGTCTATGTCAATCATGTTCCAGCTGTCAACGAACGAAGATGGAAAACTCGGTGTTAATAGTGGTTCATCCCGACATAAATCACTATCGATGCGACAAACCAGGTATTTATCCTTTATTTTTACGGCAATACTGGTCTATTTCAAAAAGTACCGCTATCAAGTTTCTTCGTGTTTTTCACTGTTGTACCGGTACATATTTTGCAATGCACCACTATTCGCCCAAAAGATTAGTAGTCGTACTGAGGCAACCTGGTGATTAACTCGCGATGTACCAATATTGTACGAAGGAAAAAATCAAGGTTTGTTGCGTTTTACCGTGTTATAGGTACATCATAAGATTTTTATAATTATAATTATGTTAATCAAAAACAGAAAGGTGGAGAAGCTAATTAGAAGTAGGGCAGTATAGGTAGATGGTATATGCATGACACAGACCAAAAAGAACCGAGAAAATATGAATAGTGTGTCTGTAGTACGCCAACAAAGTCATAAAAAATCTTTAAATGCGATTTCCCAGAATTCATGTTTTTGGACTTTTACCAGTATCACTCCCAAGGTGCGAAATATCAACTTTACAATAAAATTGAAAGTTTCTCCTAATATTGACACAGATGTCAACAGTAGGACACGAACTGGTTTTATGGAACCTAATGTTGACACGGAACAAAACCATATTCTTCTGTTGAAATTTAGGATTTTCATGCTTTTGCCTTCTTCCTCATGTTATTCATAGATCATCAGAATTTAAATCGTAATTCTTACTCATCTACTTGACCCAAAACATCCTAATTCGTAGACTCACCTCACTAAGCTCCAGAGCTGTTACAATGTCACTAGAGTGACAGGATACGGTTGTCATCAATATCACATCAGCCACACGGCTTATTACGTTCATTATAATCAGTGGAATTGGTCAACCTCAACAACTACTTTGTTATCAGCCGAATGTTGCCAATTTCAATAATCTACAGTGTCTCTATTTTTTTTTTTTTTTTTTTTTTTTTTTTTTTTTTTTAAATTGAATTTTTCAACATTTTGATAAGTGTCAACAATTGATGCTTTTACCCTAATACAGTTTTGAAGTATATTTTTGTAACAAACGGGGCTTACAACTATCTCTCTTCACCCCTCCCCTCCCTCGTCCCACAATATTCATCATTCCTTCCATTTCCTCTCCGACAATTCCAATCCTTTTTTCTACATTTAGGTCTTCTTTTCACAGCGAAACACGAAAATATTTGGGAATAGGCTATGTGGGTCCGTCATACTCACGGGAGTTGCCCGAATGAACTGAAAAGCTGGTGTCGCGTTATGAGTTAATCCGTAATTCTACAGTTGCTCCAAGTCTCCAAATCGGTGACTGAGCACAACAAAACTTTTCATCTTTCTCTAGTCTAGGTCTCCGAGGGAGGCTACTTCGATTGTATGATGTCCCAGCCACCTTCCTAGATCTCCATAATCTGTCACAGTTACACCGAAAGTCCCAGCCACCTCCCTAGATCTCCATAATCTGTCACAGTTACACCGAAAGACCTCAGCTGTGTCTTGACCATTTCTATATTTGCAAAGTGGGGAGGTTACCTTAGACGAACAGGGTTCTCCTCAAGTTAGTAACTTGAGCGAATAACTAAGGTAAAGGATAATGCAACAAGCCAATTATATGGTATGTACTGTCATGTGAGAAGTTAGCGATGTGTCAATTTGTTTCTAATAGGCTAGCAGGTGGAATTAAACTAGACGCTTAGTATACCTACGACATCCTTGAAGTGGTTACCAATGATTTACTTTTATTTATTTATATGATGTATCGTTATTGGTTTGGGATTGAAACATGTATCAAGTCAGGTACTGAATAAAAATGCTGTGTTGGACGCTGTAAACGATACGGGGAAGTATATTATGTTACGTATTTTAGAGATTCCAGGGAATATTTTAAAGGTGAATTTTTCCCTCTTTAATTGGGAACAGGGATTCGTAGTAGATTTGATATCACAATAATGAAAAAACTCACACGCTAATGATGCTGTTGTAATTATTGAGTGAAACTTGATTCATACAAAACAATAGAAGGTCAACATAAAAAAAATTGTTTATTTCATATCAGATTGCTCTTCTGCGCCGATCATTTTGGAATTAGTCGGGATGCGGCCCAAGTAAAATAAATGAAATTATTACTATTTAACATTTTAATTTTTTTTAATATTTAATATTTTAATATTTATTTATTATTTTTTAATATTTTTATTGATAAATGTTTATACTTTATTATTGTTATCCATTAATAATATTTTAGCATTTTACCTATATTTTTACTTTTTATGTTTGGTTTGTTTTCCTTAGGTGAACCTCTATCTTTATCTGACAAATCCGTTATATTCGGATGTTTATGAATTTTTTCCTGGTCTCACCAGTAAGTTTTTGTTTAAATTAGTTTTTATTTATTATATTTTGTTTTGTTTTTTTCTGTTTAACATATAATGCCTGTTTTGTCCGTGTAGAGATCTGAAGATGTCCTCAGTAAGAGGACGAAACGTAATCAAATGAAACAATAAATGAAATAATTTCATTTATTTTCCTTGGGCCGCATCCCGACTAATTCTAAAACAATAAGTACTTACGGCCGACTAAACTACCAACATCACTTTAACTTACTAGATAACCGAAGAAGATAGTGCCAAATCAGCAGAAGTAGACGATTTCTTCCCTTCCAATACTTAAAACTTTCTCAAGCTCGGTTGTACAATGCTTCAGTGGTCTCATGCGATTCATTGATCCGATTTCTATCTAAATCGCCCTTTTTTTGAAGATCTTGATTTTTTAATCATTTAACCCTTAAATTTCATCTATTTATTTCATCTATCAAAAGTAATGCCCAGATCTGAAGCGCATTCCCAGCTGATGTAACATTTTAAGCCAAATTCCACAAAATGGTCCAGCAGTTTCAGGGAAAGCTTTGGACTGCGGTACGGCGTACGGCGGACGGACTGATTTTTTATTTGATTTTATAATTTACGTATGTACCTCTCTATCCATGTAAACTATAAACATTTTGAGGGGAGAGAGGTTACTTTTATTTCCCAAACGACTACTAAGATTTATAATTGAGAATAATAAACCAAAAGTGACTGTGGATTTATGGTTTTTGAAATCGATGAATCTGAAAATCTAACTGTGACATTCTAACTTCTAAGATCTATGCTATGCACACATCCCGATGGTAACCCATGCACTGTTTTCGAGGGTGCTGAATCCAAACATAAACTCAAATTGTGGCTATCTAGTCTTAGATGACGTTAGTTAACTAATAATTTCGTTCAGGTTTTTCATGTTTTGCGCTCTATGCGTCGACAACGGCTTTATACCTAATTACAAAAAGTATCGGAGAATGCTAACCTCACTCAAACGCATGCAAACCAATTTGGGAAGTTCCAGTCCTGCAGCATTTGTGTGTGTGTGTGTGTGTGTGTGTGTTGCTGTGTGTGTGTCGCTGTGTGTGTGTCTGTTCTTCAGAGAAAACCGCATTTATGGACCTGTTGACTTCAAATTGGGTATTCTGACTCCTTAAATATCACCACAGCCACTTTTTCGGACGATACGGCGGTCCTGGTAGTCGGAGATAATAACATTGAGTCCTTCACCAAGTTAAACCGCTCCCTATCCTACATAAGACAATGGAAAGCGAAATGGAGAATCAGAATAAACGAAACTGAGTCGGTACACGTCGACTTCACTGACTAAAGAATTGATTGTGTACCGGTATGTATTATGACGCACAATGCAAGGCTCAGGTGGAGAGCCCATTTTAAGGATAAGAAGGAAGAACTGGTACTCAAATAAATTATTGGCTAATGGGGAGCAAATCGAAGCTGTCGATCCAGTACAAGCTTGCACTGTATAACCAGGTTCTTGAACCTGTCTGGTCCTATGGAGCCCAGCTGTGGGGTTGTGTGGCTCAATCAAACAAAGACATCAACCAACGATACCAGAATAACGTACTACGAAATATTGTCAATTCTCCATGGTACTTTCGAAATGAACGTCTCCATCACGAACTTCATGTTGAAACAGTAAGAGGGCCCATAAGGCGACAAGCTGTGAGTCACCTCCATCGGCTAAGATATCTGGATAACGAGGGAGGTATGTCGGGAATTCAGATATTTAAATTGAACTCCACGAGTTTTGAGAATGGTGAAGTGGTCATGCACTTCTTTAATTGGTTACCAGGACGAACGACACCAATTGGCCAATTCCAAACTATTCGTAATTTTGATAATAATTCCAACTTTGTATTTATTGATATTGTGACAAAGTGTTTTTATTATATTCAAGTTCTTAAAAGTATGGTGTTTTTTCCGTCATTTATTCCTTTTAAATCGTTGTATTTCCAACATTTGTTCCTACCGTAGGCTGGTATCCTACAAAAACATCCGTGACCCCTGGAGGACCTACCTACATGGTTTATTCGGCAATCGACGTTAGAAAGCTGGCTAAAAGTCGAAAATCAGTTGTAGTCTTGTCTCTATTTTCGCAAGAAGGATTTCTATCTCTGCCGTTAGCCATTACTAGTGTATTCTTTCTTTCAGTTAATTCTTCTTTCAGGAAAATCTCAAGTTCAAGTCGTAGGTAATATTGAGATTTTTGTTGCAAAATTCCCAGTTATCAGATATTTACTGATTCGAACGTTTCCTGCCTACCTAGTATGTTAATTACACATTATGGCACTTTATAAAAGTTCTTATAATACCCATACTGAGTATTATTTTAAAAAACCAAGAAACCAAAAAATTATTAGGTATTCTGAGCTGTTGATTGTTTAATTAGGTATCAACCTATATTACAAATCAAAAATTGAAATTAGGAGAACACGAGCACAAATTTTAACCTCAGGTTCCTCTAGCTCTATTTAGCTGTCCATTATAAAGTTGTGCGTCTTCATTGGTTTCCAGATGATGGTTAGCAATTATTATTATGTAGTAATTATTCAATCTTCTGGTTATATGAATACGTTCACTATTATCGTATAGGAACGAATAAACCTTCTGGTTGAAATAATCGGTGCACAAAAATTAATTCAAAGCAGCACGTAATTATAATTTTAAAAATACTTAATTAAAGAAAAAATATTTATTGGAATATATAGGGAATGCGTATCAGAGAGGAAAATTCATGTAGGAAATGCATACCAATATTTGTCCCGCATGCGTGGAACTATTTTCTGTAAAAATTTTAATGAGTTTTTTAATATGCTCTCCAACTGTGTCTTGCTTTTTCCCCTAACTCACCTGCCAACCCTGGTACCATTACACGTGTCTATATCGTAAAAAATGCGAAAATCGGATTCAGAAAACTCGGGAAAAAGATGAGCGCTAACTGCACAGTGGGGTGTTGAACATTAGACATGACTTTTACAAACGATTCAAGCAAAAGCTGATTTTCGGTGCTGAGGAGGATAGTAGGGGATTATTTATACGAGGGCCTTGATGGCGAAATGAAAGATCCAAAGTTCACAACGTGTCGCAACTTGGCGTGGGGTGCCAAACATCTCACTACACTGTTCGTGGGTTATACATTATAGCTATGTGAAATTGTGAAATCAAATATTTCTTTTGCAAAATACGCTGTTGGAGGAAAACCTCTCTTATATCAGGTCAATCCAGTAATAACAACAGATAAGGGTCAAACGCCCTTCGATTTCCCGACCTAGTTTACGTCATAGTGAACCACACTGTGACCTAATGGATCAAACTTGCTGAAACGGCACATATGAGAGTAGTGCTAATTTCATAGTCCATCTCCCATGTTTATAATATATGCTCAATTCCTCTTGCTTATGTTTAATTGATAGGTATCATGTATATATACATTTATGTACGTTCGGAACAACCTCCCCACCCCCCACACTAATCAGAAAGAAAGACTCAAGAATGTCCGTTGGCGCTTCCGTAAATCAACTTACTTCATGTATTCTGAATAATGTGCGTGTAACTTTTATTAATTGGAAGAAGATTCCATCCTTTGAAGACTGGCATCAATCGCACTCTCCTACAATGAGCTGGTTTTCTTCCTATGATTTTCCAAAGTTTCCGGACCCCCTTCCCAGTGTGACGGCACCCGTGCAGGAAACTCATAGAAGAGCGGATGGTGTCAAATTTCTCAGAGTGGAATCTATTTTCATTTATAAATGTAATCTGAATATGGGTATTACATATTGGCGGTACATTAACTGGGTAACTACCACCACCAAATCCCTCCATTCTGTACTGCCTCCTTACTGTTTCAGTGCCAATGTTGGCCAGAAATGCTGCCTAACAGCTGTGCTTTTTGGGAGGCGTCCTGGACATATTTCTGAAAGCATGATGAGACCTCAGATCTTTTTTGTGGATGGCGCAAAATGGAAGGTAAGTAATAGATGAACACGAAAAGTAATTTTCAAAATTGAAATAATGCTTCAAGGAAGTCATGGAAAAGTCCAAAGCAGGATGAAGATGCACAAGTTGGTGGGTATTCTGGAATGGCTTCCTATCGCGTGAAAATATGACCAAAATAATTGATATCCACACCACTTGCTAATTCACACGATCGACCCGTACCATGCTTCCAAACTAAACATTGAAAATAGAAAAATTCACCAGAAATCGTAGTTTAGAGGTAAACAAGCACTGAAGTGAAGCTAATACTTCGCCAACTGTGGTGTCGATGAAAAATCTAAGGAATTGCTTATGACAATGCTTGAAAAACCTCTGAAAGAAAAAAAAAATCCGAGTATGCTGCATGGCCTATTAAGCAAATATTTTGATGTTTTCACATTATGAACTTCAGCACTTTGTATGCACAGAAATTGTTGCAAAGGTAAAAAATGTACGACAAAAAAATATTTCTGAATAATATTTTACAATTCAAACTAGTTTTTAGGACGTTTTTCTGAAGCTAGGCCATAAAGGCAAGGCTTAGTGTATAAGACGGAGGACCTATTGGATTGATCCAGGGGGTTGGGGGCGACCCAAGCACGAGAAAAGAAATAAGCGAATACTCATGTCACAAACACATTAGGTCATAATGAAGGGGATTCATCTAGCAAAATCACGATCTATTCGCCATCCTCATCAAAGTTATATACCTACAGTTCACTCGTAGGGACGTCCGTTTAATGTATGCATTACTTACCAAAATTTTTGAATTTTTACAATTTTTTCGCAGCTTTTATAGATTTGCATAGCAAAATTGAATGTAATTCATGTAGATTTTCAGCATAAATGTATGCAAACATTTTAGAATGCTTCAGTTTATAATTGCTTTACTTATTTTGAGTGATACCTATACAACTAAAAAAGTTGAATTTAACAATATTTAGTGGTTTTTCAAACAAATTTTTTGAAATTAGAGCAATTTGATGAACTAAGAAATTATTTTCTAACGAGCTCATCCTTTCTTTTGAAATGCATGATTTTTCCATCCAGGTTTGGTTTACTATTATTTTCCATATAAACTAGTGGAGAGGATAATTGGTTTTATAACTCCTGCAGTTGTCTTTCCTCTTTTTGTAAAAAGTTCGGAGAATACATTCTTTGTTTTCCAATTTATTTATACTCGTATAATATCGCTTAGCTTATCACGGTTACATTTTTAGAGCGTGGTACCAGCCTCTGCGCAAAGGTAGCTGTACAGTCGGGCTCTCTCAAGAATCATTAACGCAGGTGCCATATTCGATATTGTTTTCTTCTCAAGTGGATAAATTCTGTTCATTTTCCATAAAGTTTACCAAACATCGCAATGACGTCGCACTATTCTGTGACTTTCTGAAACATACAGATATTTAATATTAAACTGTGGCCATCTTTATTGAAGTTCAACATTGTCGTTTGTTGAAGGTTACTATTGTCAGTATCGTTTGTTATTTCCTTCTAAAACTTCATCGGCTGAGGATAAGTTGCATAGTCTGCCTGAAATTTGTATCTGGCCCCCTGAACTAAAATGCTTAAAGTTAGTCTATGGAATAACGTTTGCGAAAACCTTATCCTGAAACGATCGGTTTTTCTTGAAACTAAACCAGGTGGCAGGTAACCATGACTTTCAGGATCTTGCTCATTCAGCAAATAAAGGAGATGGTTCTGTAACTGCCAGCATCACAAGGTTCCTCGCCTCCCTGATGAAGTAGGACAGTGACAGCCTTCCCAGGCCGCACGGTTGTTTGCTGATGCCTGCATAAAATTATACATATGGTCAATGTTGCTCCTGTGCGAGATTGATCAACGTTCCATTTAGGATTTCATCTTTCCCAGGGGCAGTTTTCTTTGACTTCTTCATAGATGTAACCAAATACGAATGCTATATCGATTGAAGGACTGAATGACGTGGTGTATAATGAGAGGCACATGTGTCTGTAGCGTTCTTCAGAGGTCACATTCCCTTAAGGTGTTATAATGAATGGAGTAATAATTGGTGGGAGGCCCATAGTTGCACGTACATTTCGCCATGAGCAATTAGGAGGGGTACCGTCATTTATTCCAACGACATGAGAGAAAAGTACTGATTTTGGTCTGGCGGATGAGCTGGCGCTCACGTGCTCTGGCTCTTCTGAATGTAGCGTAATTTTTAGAAGTTCGTCGGCGGCAAAATCTGCTCAGATCATGATGGTTTGCTCAGTCCGCTTCTCAAACACCCATATTACGCCAAGGGACATGATTGCGACCCTTGTACTTGCTACTTCAAAATGCTACTTCAAAAATGGTAGAGTTGAAGCTTGCAACGTCTACGATAACATAACCGTCCGCTTCCTTCAAAGAACCCTTTCAGCCTTTTCCTAGCTTACAGTGTGGCGGAGGAGTGTATAGCGTAAACTGACTTTTTAAATTAGACAAGTTTGATAGGGAAGAGATCAGAATAAAGAAGGTTCGGAAATCAGTTCCAAGCCAATGTAGCCCTCTAGTGCACCTATTGTTTGGTACTTGCATGAGTGTTATCTTATTAAACAGAATATAATCAAAACTACCAACAAAAAAAAACATGGAAAAACAACGTTAGTACGCATGACGAATTCCACGGAAAATCAATGATTTTCTTCTCAAGAATTAACTTTCCCAGTTGATAATGATAATCCTGTTAATAATAAAACAGTGCTAAATACAGTGTTAAATTAAGCGTCTTATTTGGGATTTGCCGAACCAATACATCTCAGTCTTGGCTCAATAAGGTAATTCAACCAATAAAAATGTTATCACATTTGAAATATACGAAAGCAATGATGAAGATTAGTGTAGAATTTAAGAATGGCGTAGAATTGAATAAGGGCCCTTTACACTGGTAGCCTTAAAAAAAAAAAAACCGGGGCTTAGTCAAACACTGTATATAATTGTATACAATTATACCAGAAATCATTTGGAAAAATATTTTATGCGATATTTTAAGACCTTAAAAATCGTTCATAAATTTCATAAATAATCAGCTGTTTAAATATTTTATAATTATTATAAATGTCTTAATTATTTTTCTACAGATACCCGCGAATAGTACTAATGAATGCAATATTTAGCTTTCAAAAGATTCAAGCGATACAATATTTACCTTTTTAAAGATTAAATCTGTACTAATCTATCCCTGAATTTTCCGTTCATCACATCTAAGTAATTGGTATGAAGTTATTTCTGAAATGAGAGAAGGTTTACGCACAGGTAATAAACGGCATCTACTGACTTCGTAGGTTAATCTAAACTTCAGTGTAACCTTTCAACTTTTCTTATGATAGTTGCTTTCCCTCTTCGCTGTACCAATTAAAGTTTATTATCTCGGTGTAGTGCTTGGATACAAGTTATATTACAGTCAAACTATATCTCCGTTCACTCGACTGCCCCGTAATTCTGTTCTTCCGGCTGTTACTCTCAACGAACAGAGAAATATCCAAGAAAACTTTGCAAACTTTTCTTCGAAGTCGTCTTTCGTTTAGTTCTCACTTCTTACAATATTTCTGCTGACTCCAGCAGAGCTAGCCACCAACTTTTGCTAACTTGTTAAGGGATGGAGGAGCAACGATTGGATGCTTAAATCTTCAGTACTTCTAGAGCCACTGAAGTGTAAGCATCCCTGAAGTATTGTGGGGATTAATACGAAATAAAATATTATAATAAGGAGAATATTTCTCACTTTTTCTCACTGCGCTCTCCTATCGAGAGAAAATAAACTAGAAAAAACACATCGAGGTTGATTGCCATAACTACGAGATGTTTCGAATCTACAGCATTTATGGAATCGATTTTATATGAAAAAACGCTGAAAATATTTACACAATAATTAATTATTTCTGTTTTAGATAGCCCTTCTACGCTGTAATAGACTTAGGCCTCCCCAGAGGTGCAATGGGGACCTAAATCCACACTCATAGAGAGAGAGGGGTGTGACAATACCATAAGAGATACAACTCGTACTAATATCATTTATACTACGTTCGGAGAAGATAGGTTTTCCAGTTCTAGGATCACCCATCCATCGCCAAACGCAGGCTTTCGAAAACACGGGAAGAAGCGCCCGACGCCCGTTGGGAAACAACGGAGCGACGGCAGCGCATTCCCTTGGATCTCGCGGGAACTTTCACAACGCAGATCCTTGGTCTACTAAACACCACATGTAATTTAGGATCAGAACAAGGCGCATTGTGCCTCCGAGAAGGGTTCACACTTTTACAATTCCAAGACCCCGCAATATTACGCTTCACAGTAAAGATGTTTAATAAACCGGGAAAGTTAAACTTGAAGTAATTTACGTTAGCGCAGGCGCAGAATGGAGTGATGATTTGAGAAAAATGAAATTGGTAGAGAACAATATACAGCGCAACCCAACAATTCCCAGAAAATGTAATCAAAATCTGATGAAAAATAGACCTTGTTCCTGGGAGTACACTTTCGCGCATGCGAAGGAGCTAATAATGATGCAATCATGTTGAAATTAACAAGGAATAATTGAATCGATGTCTCCCAACTATGCATCAAATATGAGCAGGATTGGACGACTAGGGCGTAAAAAATGTATGCTTGAAGGAATTTACATTTGCGCAAACGCAAAATAAAGTGACGGTTTGAGAAGTACGGAATTATTATTGGGCCATTTACAGAATAACCCGCACATTCCCTGAAAGTTTTGGAAAAAATCGGTTGAAAACTGTTGAAATCAGGCGCATTTAAAAAAGAATACATATTCGCGCATGCGAAGTAGCTACTAATGATAGGATTATGTTGAAAATTGCTAGGGAATGCTCAAATTAACCTCTTTCATCTATCCTCCGAATTTGAACCAGATCGGCCAACAGGGAAAACCATTCTTTCAATTTCGAGAGATTTAAAAGTTGTGGTCTCCACTAAAATCAAACGGCTGTTGTTTTTTACAGTGGTGAAATTTCCACTCGCATTTTACGTATTAGAGTATTCTGAACAACTTTCATTCCGTGCCTTTCTTTCTGTATCTGTGTGTGTGTTTGTCCGCAAATCCTTGTAACGAGCTTAATTTACACAATATTCAACCGATTCCCATGAAATTTTAGTTCTGCGCCTTCGCTTACGTAAATTACTTCAAGCACAATTTTCTCGGTTTATTAAACATCTTTACTGTGAAGTGTAAAATTTCGGGGTCTTGGAATTGTAAAAGTTTGAACCCTTCTGGGAGGCACAATGCGCCTTGTTCTGATCCTAAATTACATGCGGGGTTTAATAATTACGATAGACCAATAATCTGCGTAGAAGGGCTATCTAACACAGAAATAATAAAGCATTATGTACAAATTTGCAGCGTGTTTTTTCAATAAATTCGAATCCATGAATGCTGTAGATTCGAAACAGCTCATTGAAAGATCTTGTGCAGTAGGTATGCGAATCAACCTCGATGTGTTTTTTCTAATTTCTTTTCTCTCGATAGGCGCAGTGAGAAAAAGTGAGAAATATTCTCCTTATTATAATATTTTCTTTCGTATTAATCCCCACTATTTAGCAAAGTAGAAGAAAATTTGACTATAACTTTAGAAAGTGTATAAAATGAAGCAGTTTTGTGAAAGATGTCATTCCCTGAAAATGATTTTGAGCGATTAGCTAACTTTTAAACATTTTTCAAATTTTCTAATTTCCCAAACAAAAAGAAATCAACATTTCTTTTTCAACGAATGAGTCTGATTGGTATTAAATAAATATGAAAATCATATGTTGTTAAAGAAAATTTACCGGTGATTAGCGGTAAACGGGAATTTAGTCAAAGTTTGACTGATTGGCTGAATGATTCAAGAGGGAGAAACGGAGATTTGTGTTTAAAAAACAGTAGTTTTCTAGAGAAAACTCGTAGTTTTCTAGGCTGTGCGGTTGACGGTATTCTAATTCTGTTTAGTTTCACGCACTGTTTTAGGGAGAATTTATAAAATACCTATTAGTTCATAAATTGTTACGTAAATCATTTCAAATAATAATTTAAATATTTTTTTATTGTTATACAATAATTTTGCGTTTATGCGAGCCCTGGGGCTACCAACTATTCAACTGGAGGTGAGAAAACCCAACGAGACCGTCTAGGTGCAAATCCACACAATCCCTGAAAATTACATTTAAATCTATCTGTAACGGTATCGTGTTTTGCTCTAGCGCATATACAGACAGAAGACACACGCGAATTCATAAATTCCAGTCATGCAGCATGATGCAATGAACTGATTTTCTTAAATTATCAGGATTAAATTGTTCTGAAATTTGGAAAACTCTGAGAGCGAAGAAATTGTTAACTATCAATTTCATGGCAAACATTTCTAAATAAAATTCTACTTTTCAAAGTAAGATTTCAAATTTTCAACATTCGTTTCCAGATTTAATCAATTTCTATATTATATATAAAATTCATAGATATTCGTTTTAATGAAATACATATTCATTAAAGTAGTATAAAAATTCATAATAATGAAATTTTGGTTTGAGCACTTTCCTTTTCAATTTTATGTTTTTCACAATTTTGTGGGAAAAAAGTTTGAATGTTCTAGTTCATAAATGATTAAGCATTATGAGCAATAATCTGATAAGAAATATAGGTTTGAACAATGTTAGCAACTTTTTTCCATTTATGATGATTTTTTCCGCACATTTCAGCAAATTTGCGTAGTAATACGAATAATAGGTAGTTTAATGTTAACTCCCCTTGAATTAGTCGATAGATCTCAAATCTCAAATCAAGATTTCATTTAAATGTTTAAACACGTGAAATTTTGACACCGACTTTGTATATCTATGAACCTCCATTGTTTATCTCAAATTCGAAACCTTTGTAAAAATGCATTACGGAATATCATGATTAATACCATAAATTTGGCGTTAGCACGCACGACAAAATAATTAGCTCCCATGAATGTTTAAAAATATTTGGAACGTGAAGCAAAGCCTCACACAAATTAATTAATTAATATTATACTAGACCCTTTGCGGTGTGAAAAAGAGAAAAAATTACAAAAGCTTTTCAATCTTTAGTTTTAATAAGAAATCTATCAGGGAAGGGATGAGAATTAGACCCGCTCTCCCGGTTGATACGGTAACCGTCACAGAAATAACTTTTCAAGAGAAACCAACCAGTCACTTTGGTGGGTAAGAATATTGAGAATTGATTGGATAGAAAAAGGAAATCACATTTTGCACCTAAATAAATACACTTCAATTGAATGGAGCCCGTGTCTATACATTGAATATGACAGACTGGTTTTGATGGGGTGCCGAAGGCGGATCCATACAAATGACGCAAGGAAGCTATAACCCGACCGTAATTCTTCAATGGGATGCCGCAATGCTTAGAGGCTCAAAAGATCAAAGGGGAGTCCCGTGAGAAAATTCTCTCTGACATACGAAATAAACCTCCGCTCTATATATGGGTTAAGTGCTTCGGGTTGAAAGTAGAGAAAGTAGAATTTAATACTTTCTCCACCAGGTATGCGAGAGTAACCACCACTTTAAAATACCACGCAGTACTCTGCGATACGTCTCTATTTATTCGAAAAAATCTAGAATTCGTCGACGCGGTGAACTTTCTAAATTCGTATTCTCAGCGACAGGTTGCAGTGCGATGTACAAAGTTGATTCTTTTTCTGATCACCGCTCGGGAATCTTCTTACGAAATATTGTACCGAGACTAGCAAGGAGAGTTTGCTGTGAGCCCGGCGCCGATCTCAATGAAATATTTACTAGAGTTTCTGAATCGAAAATCGTTCATCAGAATATGCCTTTGGAGCTTCGAGAAAAATTCAAAAAAGATCAAAAATGGCTTAATTGGCGTTCACGAAACTGAGGCTGCTCCCATGCGTTTGAACCGATTTCATCAGTGTTTTTACATAAAAAAAACATTAGGTATAATTTATCGCCAGACCCTTCTGTAACTTTTGGAAATATAACCAACACACAACAGTGGACTAGATTTCCACGAGACTAATTTTCCATCAACAGGCAAACGGCAAAACAACAGTAGTGAACTAACCAAGAGTATTTTATTACCGCCATGGCAGTAAACTCTTTTGGCAGCAAAATGAATACAAATTTCTTCATTTTTTTCCCTTCAACATTAAGGAACACAAAATTCATATATTAAATTTATAATCAATACATAATGATACAAAATATAAATCAATGAATTACAGAGTGATATAGGACGAGGAAACACCCAAATCTCAGTGTAAATACACTTAACCTCATCTTGAGAAAATTTACTAGAGTGGAGAAGATAACTGCCGAACAGGACTCCTGGAGAAGTTCTCCAGGGCAAAAATGGCGGCGTTTATCTACTGTGGAAAAGTTTTCCCACCGAAATAAAGTTGCAGATTTGTTGGTAAATTTATAGTGCGACCGAGCAACACCGACTGCTCCGAAACACAGCTCATCTGCTGAGTTCGCTGCTGCACTGTATGAGCCAGTAGATGGTAAAGAATTCTCTGAATCCTCCATTTCTTCCCAATGAGTAAATGGGCTTCGACAGCATTGGGACTATCGCCATTTGCACGCTGTCTGGGCGACAACTTTAGCTACCTTGGTGAAGTATTCAAGGGGTAGTTGCACGAGGACACCCTTTGCCGTATTTGGCGGAGTAAAAATAAGAACTTGTATCATGTTGTGTAGCAGTGTCCTCATACTCACGGTGGCCGCATTCTACGTCACGATGCGGTCGCCAAGCAGATAGCAGGCGCTCTGTCATCCAGCGGTTGGGATGTTGACAGAGAGAGACTATATCACATGCCCAGTGACCGGGGATATCGTTGCCGTCAAGCCCGATGTGTCTGCCATAATCCTGGATGTCCAGGTTTTCAGTGGCAGCGTGGTCATGGAGCTGACCTGGTGGGCTAAAATAAATAAGTATGACCGAAATGAGCTGTGGCAAGCGATTTCCGAGCTAAAAGGAGTAGCGACCAATAACATCAGGGTCATGGCGTGGGGTGTGATGCACGAAAAGTGCCACGGAGTTACTCGAGTCAGGCATCTCGGCAGGAGAGCTTCGTGGTATCACCACCCGCGTCCTGAGTCGTTCTTACTTGAACTGGTGTTCATTTTATAGGGGCACTTCCTTTCATCCCATTCTTCATCCTCATCCTTCGACAACTTCCCTTATTCCAAGAGCCGGCATCGGGTAAACCTGGTCGTCCTCCCACTTTTTGAAAGGGCGAATTAGGCTGCAGATGGTCTCCAATCAGTTTCATTACTCACAAATTAACACTTTACGTAAAAACCATTAAGCATAATTTTCTCGAGAACTATTCGTCCGATCTCGCTCAAAGTCGAAGCGTAGTCTGGAAAATATAATTGAGTCTTCCCATGTTAATTTCAACGCGATCGTATCATGCAAGAATATGAAAACCATGCAACAGGCATAGGTAATTTTAGTAGTTTCAATTCGATTTTGATGAAATTTGGCACATTTTAGAATGTGGAAATTAGGCTAAGGATGGTCCCCTATCGATTTCATCACTCTGATATTGAAATTTTTCACTGCTCATGCGCAAACGTTTAATCAATCAAGTGTCTAAAAAGGTCAAAGAAAAAAAACATGGCTTTTGTTTGTGGTTAAATAATCCTATCTCCCTCGAATTCGATAACAGTGGGAAATGGCAATGATATTACTCCATATATAAGTTTCATTCCGATCATGTCATTAGAAGCTGCTTCGCATAACTTTTATACTTATCATCTGATTTCTATAAAATTTTCAGAGATTGAATGGTGTATCTTTCAAAATTATGCAAAACATCACATTAGCTATAGATTCATGGAACGGAGAAGAGGAATCTATGTGTCACACCCAACTTGGCTGACATTTTTAACTTACCACTAAACTGTTGCTCTAGAGCAATGTAAGCTCCATCTGCTGGTATTGTTCTTTACAGCAGAAATTTACCATATTCTTAACTTTATCATTAGATCGAAATGTAGCCTCCGTTCGATTGGTAGATAAATATTATAAAGTACGGAACCAACAATATCTCCCTTTCCCCCCACGAAATCTCGTTACATTAGGTGTGAGGCTTTACACTCCGTCAGTAATCCCACTGTTTTCGAGAAATACGAGAGAGCTAAATTTGGAGGTGGAAGAGGGTACACGCACTGATGAGATGCCATATATATATATATATATATATATATATATATATATATAGAGAGAGAGAGAGAGAGAGAGAGAGAGAGAGAGAGAGAGAGAGAGAGAGAGAGAGAGAGAGAGAGAGAGAGAGACAGAGAGAGAGAGAGAGATTGAAAGCACGAGAGAACAAACCCGTTCTTTCACCCATAATTCAAACTTTTCAAGAGAAAACACGAATGAGGACAGCAGCACTTTTTTTGCTTATAAAAAGCTCACATTCGGTCAAATTCCAACAAATATTGTGTACAATAAATTAATGAGTGCAGCAATAATTTACTGAAATCCCAAAAGTTGATCCTAAAGGCTCAATATAATTTAAGGGCACCTTCATTTTCCGACTTACATTTGAAAATACCAACTTTTGAGAATGCAAATCAATGATGTTCAGTTATCAATGATGTGCGTCCAAAATCACAAACATTATTGTTAGATTCCAATGATTTAGATTTTAGTGTCGTTTCACAATTACAGCAGGTTGGGTGGAATTCCCAAGAGCTTAGCACCTACGTTCCTTACCTATTTACTCGTGTTTTGTTGCCTATAACCGCAGTCATGACGAACACTAATGATTATTCCCTAAATTTCGAGTAATTCAACGACAAATTAATTCAGTTAGGCCAAGGAAAATATATAATCTCCTCACTGATCTACATATTCTATAGGTTCCGATGTACCTACATCTCTAATAAAACTTGAACTATCAAACAATATTATCAGGCATAGAATATTTCTAGCTTGACTGAACGTGAAACATATAAAACAGCATAACTAGGTGAGTGGGTATGTCTCTAATTTTGTTGTCGATGATATTAGTGGATGACGAATAGTGAAATGAAGGCAGAGGCAGCTGAGCGTTAAGGAAAAAAATGAGATCAGAACCTTACGCACTAAATCGATTGAAAGACCGACTGAAGATAGACGTACTTCCTGTACTCAAACTCTCTATATTCCCAGACACAACCATACATATAAATGGGTACAACAACAAGAACGGTAAGTTTCGGACGCAGACTAACAGTGCAGAATATGGACACCTCGTCACTCTCAGACATGGTCAAAGCGATGGGATTGTACGAGATGAGAGGAGAAAGGTCTCACCCACGCTGTTCTTTTCAGGTTAGATTCCTTCAGGACACAAACTGAATATTTCAACCTCAACGCTCCATCAATGGACGGCCTTGAGTCTGACCTTTGACCTGGATCTGCCATCAAGGATATCAACTAGTTGCGAGGATCAACACGTGGTAAGGGGAGCGATCGAGATTCCGTAGATTTAATATGAAAAGTTGACTACATCCGTTTAGTAAAACCTGCCTTCACTTTATAAAGAGATATATTAGGATGGTTCACAGATAAAATCGAAGACAATGAAACAAAATGGGAGAAAATTTCTTGTCAGTTTAAAATGAAGAACAAGATTGCGACATTTTGATTTTAGACAGTTGATTTTTGACAAGTGTTGGGGATGCTCTTTCTGCGATTCATGAAGAGATTTTGAATTTTTACCTTTTTTGCGGTTTTTTAGCACATTTTAATTAAATTTGAGTACATTTTTCAGCATAACTTTGTACATAAATTTTTTATGCTCAATTTTATAGTTTATAAACTTTATTTGAGCAAGTCTGCATTAAATTTAACGATTTTTAGCCGTTTTTTGCTATTATTAATGATTTTTTCAGCACTTTTTTTGAAATTTGACCAATTTAAGGTGCTCGAAAAATGCTGGCCAACAAACTCGTCCTTTCATTTGGAAAGCTTGATTTTTAGGCGCAAGAACGGAATTGTTTTTCAATCCTAAAGAGAGTTATCGTCTGGAAGGACACACACACACACACACACACACACACACACACACACACACACACACACACACACACACACATACATATATATATATATATATATATATATATATATATAAACTAGCCGCTCCAGCTCGCTCCGCTCGCCTCCACGTCGCCGGGGGTAAGCCCCCCGGACCCCACATAAATTGCTCGCTTCGCTCGCAAAGTGTGGCATATATGTTGCTCGCTTCGCTAGTGTGGCTGTATACATATATTATATATATATATATATATATAGGAATATATATATATTATAATATATATAATATGTATGAAAAATGTTAACCTCTAGGATTCATTTCACAATGTCTCAAAATGGATTTCAATGAAGAAAATTTTAGAAAATTTTGATTTTAAAACCATTGAAATAGCTTCATTTTTTACGAAAATTCGCTAATGGGATCATTTCAGAGGGCGCCAACAATCCAACATATGAATGATCCCTATTACACTCAATCAGATTTATATGGTCATCATCATCAGACTTTGGAGGTTGGATGACACACCTATAGGTAAATGAGATACATTTTTGGAGAGTTGGCTGAAGCCTCGCTCCTTGTTTTCTCATTGAACCAGACAGTGAAACCGAGCTTGGAGTATCGGCTCGGACTTTGAATTGACAAGTGACACGGGCCCGGGGTTCAATGGTGCAGGTTGTGTGTGACAAGGAACTAGAGACGTCCCGCCGAAAAGCAATAGTAAATTAATGGATGCCGACGAGGGGCTACAGCAGGGGAGATCGTACCGGGGTAGTAGGAACTGTACTGCAGTGTAGTGTGAAGTAGTGAAGGTATTCCGAGCCCGGAGCGCTATCGTACTAACGTATTCTCACGTGACGCCGTTTGCCACTCTCGTCTGTCAATCTGTGATCATCTCTGTCTGGTCCCTACAACTCTTTCCCGAACCTCCAGTACCCCTCTCTGCCAGTGTTCATTCTCGAAATCCTCTATAATTGATATCCGGGTCAAACGAAAACCTCAAGGCTACCTTTTGATGTACAAGCATAACAACGCTGCAAATTATTTCACAAACTGCAGTGTTATAAAATATAACTTGTCGACCCAGATCAGATGAATTACTTTCTTTCACTAAACCGAACGAATGTGTTATTGTTCAGAATTCGTAAATAATATCCGGATGCGAAGTACTTCTTCGTTTTTTCTCAAGAAGTACCTAGAATATAACGATTGAGAGAGTGAGTGAGAGAGAGAGAGAGAGTACGTTTTTATTTCCAGCCGTAAACAGTACGTTGTGAAAACGCTCTGTATTAGATAACCCTTCTACACAAAACACTTGTCTATAATCACTAAACGAAGTATGTTATACATTATACAAATATAACTGCATAGGTGTAAATGCCTACTAAGGCTAAATTATTTCAATTAAACAAATAATAATAATTAAAAAAAAATAAAAAACAACTGAACTTTACTAATCCTCCTGTATTTAACAAGATCTTATATCTAAGCACATTACATCAGATTTTAAGTATATCGACTCAGATGTAGTACCTACCAATAGAAAATAGATTATATAAAATAAATCAGCTTCCTACGCTTTCAATTTAATTCAATTGTGGGAGCCCGATCTAATGGGGGGGATCAGTGACTTTCGTCTTTGCCTAAAAAGGCACCTGTCCTGTCTCCCATTTTCTCTAAGCTTTACTAGTCCGTTTATAGGTGACAAAAGTGACAATAAACTCGATTTCGGGGAAAAATTTCCACTGGGAATATACCAGCTGGTACGATAGCCGTAGTTTATAAGGCGATGTTTACTATTTTCCACCCGTTTTGATTTGCTCCCATGTTGATGATATTTTCTCCTGTCAAGTTTCTCCTTTATAGAGAGCGAACGGATGAACGTACACCGAGCGAAATGGGTGGTTTCATTCGATTCTTTGGGACGATTATGTCAATTACTGTCTAAAAAAACAGACTTTTAAAGTTCTTGAGATCTCGATTCGGTTGATTCAATTCTACCCTTTAGAGTTGTTCAAAGTCGATGCCAAGGTTCAGGACCAACTAGACTCCATATGTGGGTACGCTAATGCAAAAATAAACGAACGATAACACCAGCTATTTCTAGTTCATTTCGACACAGGCCATACAGATTTCATCAGCTAAACCTCAAACGCAGAATCCGAATTTGATCGAAATGAACTTATAATATATTATAAAACAAATAATTTCACAAATAGTACAGCACAGTACAGTGCAGTATTCACTTGCTTGATATGTACAGAAAATTTAGGTTCAACACTAACTTCTTAGGTACTGTTTGAAACAAATGCGACACAGGTGCTGTGAGAAACAATGTAGTGCTCGCATTTACATGGACGGTGGTGTCGAAGCCATCAACGTACGCAGATGACCGCGCAAACCGCCCTGCACACTCACAGAAAACCAAAAGATCCATGAAGATGGAAGCAGAAGAAACTTTCGTCGATGAGACCAACTTTGACTGCTAGCCCGGCAATATAACTGCACCGTCTTCGCTTGAGAAAGTCAGTGTGCCAACCAGATTAGTGCAACTCTAAGTGGTATGCACCTAATCTCTTTTTGAAGTTTGTTTTTTGAAAAGAGTAACTAAAATTAAATTGTTCTCGCAGGTTCCTCGTGCGATTCGGTGGTACTGTTCTGTAAGTAAATTTATATTCCTTAACCTTGTCGATTATAATCAGAGAACGATTGGCAATAGCCATTCGAGGTGGGAGGATACCATATTAAAGAAAACATTGATTCGGGTGCGAAATTGCGACCAAGTGGTGATGCGTAAGGAGTTACAGACTGCGGCGAGATATTCAAATGATAAGGAATATACATCACAACAAAATTCTATTTGGTACACTATAAGGATACTGTATACGTACGCATAATTGACGAACAAAGTGAGGCCGCAGTTTGAAGCTATCAACTTAAAATTTGGTAGGTAGACTCTTTAGACATCCGGAATCACCTGTATAGGTAGTTTTTTGTAACGATCCGGCAACAGGAACTTGTCGTCGGCGACGGCAATCTTTGACGAATCATCCGAAAATTGAGTTAGGTATTGAACTGTCCGTAGAATTGTGCTAGAAACTGCAAACAAATTTTAAAATGTTAAGGACACCAAACGAAAGTTCAAGTTCGTTGGCCAGCATGATCGGATTACATCTTCGGGTTGAAATTTTCAAAAATGTAGTCAAAAATTTCAAAATAGCCTGTTTTTTGCGATTTGTCGTGCGAAATAATTTTTTCAGCATACTAACATGTGGTATATTCGGAATCAGCGTAAAATTTCCTATAAGAATATGTATCAAGTTTTTAAAAATTTCAAAGTTGAAAAATCAGTCAAAAATCGAAATAATGCCGTTCGCTAGTTGTAAAAATCGGTAATATTTGCATGAAACATTGTCCAAATTCAGATTGAACTACTCTTATGGAAGTATTCCTGTATAACCAATCCTAGAACCATGCTGTTTAAAACGTAGGTACTTAGTAGGTGCTTGTTATTAAAAAAAAAAAAAAAAAGTAATCACAACTGATGAGTTTACTCTTCAAAAATTCGCTCATGGGGTCATGCTGCATGACTGGACTTTTATGTATGTATGTATGTATGTATGTATATATGTATGTATGTATATATGTATGTATATATGTATGTGTCATTCCAGACGATAACTGTCCGTAGAATTGTGCTAGAAACTTCAAACAAATTTTAAAATGTTAAGGACACAAAACGAAAGTTCAAGTTCGTTGGCCAGCATGATCGGATTACATCTTCGGGTTGAAATTTTCAAAAATGTAGTCAAAAATTTCAAAATAGCCTGTTTTTTGGGATTTGTTGTGCGAAATATTTTTTTCAGCATACTAACATGTGGTATATTCGGAATCAACGTAAAATTTCCTATAAGAATATGTATCAAGTTTTCAAAAATTTCAAAGTTGAAAAATCAGTCAAAAATCGAAATAATGCCGTTCGCTAGTTGTAAAAATCGGTAATATTTGCATGAAACTTTGTCCAAATTCAGATTGAACTACTCTTATGGAAGTATCCCCGTATAACCTTTTCAAACGTTTTCGCCGCAAAACATCGACAGAAACCACTATAAAAGCTATGAAAGTTGTCCTTGACGACCGCACGACATCGTTGTCGTTCTCACTGACGTCAGCCACTGTCAAAGTTTCAAAAATTGAGTTTGGTATCGTTTTCGTCGCATATAATCGGTGGAACCCTACAAGATAACCACTGTTTCAAACTTCGTGATGAAACTTGGCAGCGGACCAACTGGTATATATATTATTTTTATTACTTCTTGATAGCCATTTACATAACATATAGAAGAAGAAACATGATTTCCTAATTCTCTTGACCTGGATTCCTATGTGGAGCCTTCACTGCAGGTGTTGGTCGAGGCGGAGCCCAAGGTATTTCACACTATCAACCCGTTTGAACTTGGAAAAGTAGCTCGTTTCGAGATCGAAACATGTTGATTCATAGATTCCCAAATGTTTATGAATCCGGTTGACCTGCAGAATAATAGAGAAAGTGACTTAGTTAGCCTTAGAAATATTCACTGTTAAAGTATTATTGCTGAGCCATCGATGAGTTATAGTAAGAGCTATATTTGCAACGTTGCCAACATCAACGAATGTTTTCTTGATGCTATGTTTGGAATTTCCGCATCATTGGAAAACTAGCAAAGAAAAAGTTCCAGTCATGCAGCATGATCGTATGAGCGAATTTGCGTAAATTATCGTACTATGTTATGTTACGTTGTTATGAAATTAGAGCTATTTGAGGGCAAGGAAATTTTATGGCATTGATCTCCAATTCAAACATAGGTTTTATACTTTTAGTTTTTTTTTTTTGCAGTTTTTATCAAAAATTTTGAAGAATTTTATGTAAATTTTTCAGCATAATTTTGTGAATAAAATTTTGAATGTGCTACTTCATAGTATTAATAAACTTTATTTGAGAAATATTCTACCAAAAAATATAAATTCAACGATTTATAGCCGTTTTTAGCCATTATTAGTGATTTTTCATGTAAATTTTTTGAAATGTTACAAATTTAATGTGGTCAAAAGTGCTGGCCAACGAACTCATCCTTTTGTTTTTTGGCGCAAGAACGGAATCTTATTTTATTTAGAATTTTATCTCTATCTTAAGGAGAGTTATCGTCTGGAATGACACATATATATAAATAAATCAATACATTTACAGGGTGTTCCAGTAACTACGCTCAACCCCCCCCCCCCCCCCTTATTTCCCCTAATGTGGACGAAAAAAAATCAGATCAACGCTATTCTTCATAATTTTTTGTGTAAAATTCAAAAATGGCAAAATTGCGCATTTCGCGCGTGCGTAAATATGCGCAATTGACATCAACTTTGTTATTTTAAATAAGAACCCCCATTTTATATTGCAGATTTGAATTTTACGTGACATGTCATGAAGAAATGACCCATAACTCGATTTTTTATGGCAATTATTTTATATATATATTTTTCAATGGCAATATCTGGTATTTTTAGTAGCCCATTCACTTTCGCATGGAGTATTTCTGGTTTATGTTATCAAATAAAAATAGATAGGCCAAATTTAAATAGGTATCTGGTTACATAAGATAAAATTGTATAATTTCATGATGAATGGGTCGATGTATAAATGTAAAAATAAGGTATATATTGTTTGTGAGGTCTTCAAAGAAGATCGATATCTGACGTGGACAATCGATTACGTTAACAATCGATTATCGGTGTTATCGATAGTGTCCCGTGTACACGGTCCTATCTCAGTCTTCTCTGTTCTATTACCTCGCCCAGTTCATAACGTTCTTGTGATCTTGTGTTAAACCAAGTATATAGTTATTCATCAACATTTATCGCAGACTTTTTATTGTGATCCTCAAGCATCCGATAAAAGGTGAGTCGTATGGTTTTTACAGTTTATATTTAAATAATCATAAAAAGGAATAAAACAGGCTAGATTGATTCTGATTTAAGTTAACAAACACCCCCAAGCTTTTGACCTATTATTCCGACAGTATACATGTATAAATAACTTTGTTATAAATTCTTTCAGTTTTGCTAATAACAAGATAAATTTCTTACAGAATCCAAGAGGTGATCGGCCGAAAGTAGAAAAAAAAAAAATTTTATCCGGGGGCCGTCTAAAACCGTTCTTGCCAGAACGGAGTATTTCTACAAATTGTCACCGTTTAAGGGCCACTTTCACCAACAACATAAACGAGTTTAAGTTAGAAAAGATTGGAAAATAACGGAGATTCCAGCTCATCGTCTTTCACCAGACCGCTTTACGAGTTTAAACTCCTAACGAGGTGGCTTGAGGTTAATCTCCCAAGCCCCAGCCAGTTACACTTGCCAATCTCCGTTTAGCCGTGATAACAATGATATTGGGCAATAAGGCCGCTCACCAACAGCTAACACCTACAGTTTGATTCACAGTTGAAGTGCTCAATACGAATTCGAACTCGATCGAAATCAACGAATATTATAAATTAATTATGTAAAATAACAACAAAAAATCAACGAATATTATAAATTACATTGAACAAAATATTAATGATATTAAATAAATTCAATAGGTTTTACATTCGAAGCTCCAAACACGTTCTAGAACATTAGATGGAAACTAGATAGTAACTAGGTAGATGGTAACTAGATAAAAACTGCACGGGTTATAATTGGTCATGGTAGTGATTCACTGCTTTATTGTCTTCATATGTTGGACACATGGTGGGTTTTCAAATTGTCCATGTTTTCATTGGACAGTTTGTCGAATCTCCGTTAAGGAAACTTGATTATTCCAATTTGGGTTTAACCGAGTTTCGGGTTGGTGAAAGACGCCAAGGATTGATCCTAGAGATTATATTTAATGGAGTTTGGCCTAACTCCGCTACATAAGTTGTTGGTGAAAGTGGCCCTAATTCTGTTCCAATGGTAGAACGGGTTCCATGGAACGGTTCTGGTCGGAACACCTCATCCGTAGTCATCATTACAGGTATCACAGTAGGGTGAGTTGGGGGTAGTTTGATTGTACTACAGGCGGTGAGGAGGTGAAGGAGTTCGATGACGAAGGTAGGAGGCCGAGGACTGCTGCGATATTGACTGGTTAGGGGGTGAGGGCAGTGTGGATATCCATTCAGTTCTGATGGGAAGGGAGAAGGGGGGGGGGGTATATGGATTAGCTCCCGGTCTCCCAAGAGCCGTCCCATCCCGGTGGATGTGCCCGCTCACAAAATATTAACCCCTTCAGGGGGTTAGGGTGATTGTTGACCAACATGCCCGCTCCGACCTCTAAACCGGGTTTGCTCCCTCTCGACCTACAAATCCTTTTCCTTTCAGGTGGAACCTCCGTCTGAACGGTTTCGCTCGATAGACCCGTTTGCCTAGAGGGGAACAAGGGCAAGGGATTCTTCCCGTTCAATTCATCCCGATATTTCGCTAATACGGAGAGAACAGAATAGTCCTCCTACCTATCTAGCTCAACCTCACGTCGATAACTCAAATTTCTAACAAAAGAATACGATAAGCTTGCAATTCTTCCGAGTTGAGGATTCGTAGAAACTTGGTTTTACTCCTTTTTATGAGCATAATGTCTTTGGGCTTGTCAAAACTCCGAATGTGTTTTAGAACGATGTGTTTTCCACCATTTTCTCCTGAAATTACTAGTATCACAAATTAGAAAAAGCTCTATGATCTAAAAGAATATTTACTCGCAACTTTCATTTTAATCTTTCCTGGCCAATCAATTTCCGCATCTTTCCGTCTGGCGCTGATCTTTGCCACATACATAACTTCCACACTGCCTACGATGAGATTTTCAATAATCGTGAATATAACCAACATGGTTTATAATTGAGTTATTTATTTCACCTTCATTTGAAGGATAATTAGGTTTAATCCAGAGAAGTGTGTATTGTTGTAAATGTCACCCAACAATTGTACTTGAAGCACCGAACGGCAACATCTTCCTGGACCTTAGAGACAGCAATTTCATCAGTGATACTCAATAAGTGTGAACGTAGTAACTTTAAACCTTTGTTTTTTTTTTTCCTGATAAACAAAATTGAATTGGTTCTCTACGAAAATCATTTACACTTGTACGTTCCCCTGTATCTGAAGGTCTAATTTCACTTAATCTCGGAGGATTGAAATTCAAAACCTTCTATATACATCATGAATTTCAGATCAATGTTAACTACTGCGGATGCACTAACGTTAAATCCACAATCTCCCATCTTCTATTCTCAAAATACTTACATAAAAACTAATAAGTCATCTTTCCACATTTTCATCATGTTAGGGAGTATAACAGCATTATAATTCGTTTCAGTCTAAGTAATCTAGGTAGAAACTGAAAAACATAAACCTTAATGAATAATATAAATTCAAGTACCCTGTCGGTCAATTTAGATGAGCAAACCAACGAATAAAACCCAGAACTTCTGGAACGGCATGCAAAAAATTCAATAAATATTTCTCCTTTTTTAGGGTTCGGATTCCATATTTTATATATTCGAAGCTCCAGCCTAGCCCTGTCATTGAACTGTGTCAACGAAAATTATTATTGAGCGTCAACGCTTAATGACTATTATTATTAACTTGTATAAATTTATTCACCACTACCATGAGATGGATATCCTGACACGAAAATCCAACATAACACGAAATTCTATTATAACACGATCACAACTCGATAGGGTTTTTTCACATCCTTCTATTATATCAACGAAGAATATTTAACGAAGACACGTGTATATATATATATATATATATATATATATATATAATAGAAAACAATAATAGGAAATAGAAATAAATAGAATAATAGAAATATTATAAATAGAAATAAATAGAATTATAGGAATATTATAAATAGAAATGTTATAAATATTATACTCGTAATAAATATTATAAATAAATATGTATTATTAAAAAATAATAGAAACAAATAAAGGGAAACACTGAAATCAACACCACAAAACTAGTTTTATATTTCGGCTACCGCCTTTTTCAAAATCTACGAAAGAAGAGAAAAATTTTTTGAAGCTTTGTTTACGACGTCGTCAGAGAAACTTGAGTTACTATGGGGCGTAGCACGTTGCGTGGTTATCTCCTAATACGTTGCAATGAGCTTTTTCTGATTGATGCAGCATTCTCTTGTTTTCGTTTGGGTTCATTGTTCGAAGAATTGAAATTCTAAAGCAATCGTCGAAGGTCTCATTGTGTAACATACAATGTTGGCTTACCGCCGGTAAATCATCATCTGACTTTACAACTGATGCACGGTGAGTGTTCGCCGTCAAATTGAGCTGGGTTTCAGCTTTTCCGCCATAGAAAGCAGGGTATTCTTTCACACACACACACACACACACACACACACACACACACACACACACACACACACACACACACACACACACACACACACACACACACACAAACACACACACACACACACACACACACACACACACACACACACACACACACACACACACACACACACACACACACACACACACACACACACACACACACATATATATATATATATATATATATATATATATAATTTTTCCGCAGAGAGGGTTAATAATTTTGTATTAGAAATAACCTATCATGCTAAAATAAAATAAAAACTTGTATGTAGGAAATTTTGACTCAAAACCTAGAGATGTATTTTCCCAAAAGTAGGGTTCGGTCAGATACGGGACCTATTATTAGTACGGCAGTGTAGAGCTCGTTCAGAGGTGGTGAATTCAAAGGCCCTAGAATAACTACCGATTATTTCAAAATCTTTAGTTCTGGGTTTTGGATGATCTTCTTACTGACTGAGCCATAGAAGGAAGCAGCTTCAATATAACGATCCCAAAAACCACATTCAAACCACCCTAGAACTATATCGATGACGTGCCAAGTGCATGAGCAAATCTGAAATTAGTTATTAGAGATGGAACTCCGAGACTAATCAACCGATATTGATGAAATGATTGGGGATGGTATCGGTTTGCTCTTAGTTTAATCCTTAGTTAATCCTATCTCAATGTCCGTTAGAGACACGTCAGTAGACAAGCAATATCACAGATTGCAATTCCACCCTATTAAAACTTCATAATGTCTCGTATACTGAACTTATGAGGCCTAGTTCCTCTATTCCACCTACGAGTATCATAAACTATAAATTGGTGAAGGATAAAATGGAAATAACTAACTGGAACTCGATCTATTTCACGTCTGATACTAACTTAGCGTTAACCTTTAACAGTTGTGGCGGTACCACTTATATGAACACGTGTAGCGCGTCATGCAGCTCAATACCCTCCTAGCTGTTATAGAAGATGATGAGAAGAGTGCTATTTTCCCCGCTAGCGTTGGTTCGTCATAGCTTGTGAATCATCGACAAAAGTAGATTATTTCTTAGAACGCCACGTCTAAAACTGTGGAGTCAACTGGGCCTGAAATGCCTATAATATCTGAATCAGTGAACTCATTCTATTTTAGCGAATTTTCGAAGAAAATTAAGCTATTGCTCTCGCCTCAAAATCGTGTGTTTCTGTGTGTGTGTGTGTGTGCTTTAGTGAGAGTGATGAAAAAAGGTTGGATCATCAGATCAATTGTAACAACCAACAGCAAGAAAATAAATTTGTTTTCGTAAACACAAAACAAAATTTTTAACACACAACAAATTACTAAAATTCTCACAAATAAAGATATTTTGGTACTTTTCCGTTATACCCCCCCCCCCCCCCCTTCCCCCACGTCAATTTGTCAACACACCCGCCCGATGTTTCTAGGCATTCTTTCTTTCTTAGATTATTTACGTAGAATTGGTGACAATTTCTAGCTTTGGGAAGAAATTATATTATTTTTAAAAAAAGAAGGAAAAAAGAATTTCCGTGTTTTCAGAAGTTGCCGAAGTCGGTGAGGATTTGTTGATACAAATTGGCATGGTTGTGGTTTGATTGTCTCCACATGAATTCGTTCAAGGAGAATACACATGAATTCGCACAAATAGATCAGAATGCTGTGTATAGGTTGGTGGGCTGGATGCTGGCAAGCTCGCATCCCAAAATTACATAACATCAAGTAGTCAATCCCTCAGTAAGAATACAGATTAGTTGGGCATGTAGATCAGAATGATGTGTATACTTTGGCGGTCTGGATGCTCGCAAGCTCGCATCTTAAGAATACATAACATAACATAATCTAAGTAAGAAGTATATTTCATATTGGAACATGTGAAAATGAAATATAACATGATCACCCTAAAAAGCTTCTTGTAAAATGGACCGAAACGAAAACATACTGATATTTACCTACATTCAATTCTTCTTGAACTTTTAATACCTATCCAAAGATTTTGGTATACATTAAGTTGCCTCGTGATAAATAGTATCCATCCTGCTTCGTAGCATGCATGAATATTGTTTGATAGCTTCTAGAAGACGTTTGAATCTTGAATTGAAGGATGATTTCAGAGACTCCCCTTGCCAAGGACTGACCGAAGTTTGCACCAGCCGTCATCGCCAGTGCTACAATAAATGTGGACGAGATCTACATACCTTAAATAGTGAATGCCATAGAATAAATGGAAGGGTGAGCGCGTGCGCATGTCTAAATTATAGCACTATTTTGCGTATTAGCACGTATGCACATATATTAATGTTCCATTTGCATTAAATTATTTTGACTCAGAATCCATTTTTCAACTGTTACGACCATGTTACAATAAGTTAGGAAGCTAAAGTGCCCACCCAATCGGCAGATAGGTATGTATAGATATTGCATATGTATGTTCTGTTGAAGAAATGAATTCGAGTTTAATTTCATAATGAACTAGCTCGTTCACCTGTGCGTTGCACAGGTTGACTTGAACATTATCAAATAGCCTGTGACCCAAGTTAAAGTAATTCTGATAGATTCGCCCACTCAGATCCCCAGTTGGTTCAGTGACGTTCAAAACGCTTTAACATCCTCCCCCCTTTCCTCACCACTGGGTCAGATTTCAAAAATTTGAAAAAGTAGTCTTTAACTTGAATTAGAGTAATCCAAACATATTTGACAATCAAATCCCCAGTTCGTTCAGTGATGACAAAGATACCCCATTTCTCTCCCCCCCCCCCCCTTCCCCTTAAACACCCCCTTCTATGGGTTAGATTTGAAAATTTTCAAGTAGCCTATGATTTAAGTTAGAATACTACAACCATATTCGACATCTCAGATCCCCAGTTCGTTCAGTGACGTTCGAAACGCTTTAACTCCCCCACCCCCTCCCCCTCCATTGTGGGTCAGATTTGAAAAATTTGAAAAAACTAGTCTTTGACTTGAATTGGAGTAATCCAAACATATTTGACAATCAAATCCCCAGTTTGTTCAGTGATGACAAAGATACATTACCCTCTCCTCCCCTAAAACACCCCCTATGGGGCAGATTTGAAATTTTAAACCTTTTAAACCTTCTCTGGACTTCCACAAATAATTTAAGTCCAAAATTAGCCAAATCGGTCCAGCCGTTCTCGAGTTTTAGCGAGACTAACAAACAGCAATTGATTTTTATATATATAGAAGATAGAAAATACACTGCCAAGCAAATGGCACATGAGCTTCCTCGTGACCTTCACAGTACGTCACCATTAAATTCCAGCAAACTAGAAACGACCGGTTCTGGCATCAGGGAATTAATAAGGTGGGAAATTGGAAGCTGAATGGTACATATAATAAATGAAATTAATAAGGAAAATTTTGATTTTAATATGAGACCATCCGGGATGTAGTCCGCATGTTCCCTGAAAATTTCGTCTAAATCGGATCAAAACTGAAGGAGTTTTTAATTGATTTAAAGGATTTCATTAATATTTTGATCTAAATTCATGATTCATCATGAATCATGAATCCATCCATCCATGGGGATATTTTTTGGCAACTTTGAGCATGATGGACCTCCCGATTTGTTATGACCGAAACAAGAAAATTTTGTTTGCGCCTGCGCAGAGGCTACCGTTGATTCGATCATGATGGAACTGATAGGGGACCATGTAGAGCTATACCCGCACGATCCCTAAAAATTTGAAGAAAATCGCATCAAAATTGTGGAAATTACGGCTGTTGCAAGGACCGTAACAAGGATATTTTGTTCACGCATGCGCAGAGCGTACCGCTAATGCAATTATGATGATTGTCTTATGGGACCTCAAGGGACCTTACCCACATCATCCCTGAAAATCTGACCGAAATCCGTTCAACATTGACCGAGTTATGACCGTCACAAGGAATTCACGTTAGCGCCTGCGCAGAAGCTACAGTTGATTCGATCATGATGAAGTTGATAGGGGACCATGTAGAGCTCAACCCGCACGATCCCTGAAAATTTGGTTAAAATCGGATCAAAATTGTGGAAGTTAAGGCTGTTACAAGGAAATGTGGACGGACAGACAGACAGACAGACACGGAACCAAATTTGTTCAGGAGGCTCTGAAACGCCAAATGCGAGTGGAAATTTTGATTTTGGAGCAAAAAACTTTTTTTCATTTCGAAAGTGAAAACAAAGCTTCCGCTGCCTTGCAGTCTCGGAAGCAATAGATATATAGATTAGTATATGAATCCATGGTAGTTGCCTTCTCATTGTATGGGTATTATGTTTAGAGTGTGTACACTTACTAAATATACCAACATATACCTCATAGTCTTATGGTGAATTAAGTAATCCGATTGAAAAATCCGCGGTTTTTCCAGTAAAACTCGCTCTTCGTATAATGAGAGGTAACGCAGTGTGTGGTCGGGAATGCGATTGGTAGGAAGTAGGTGGCACAGCGGACAAGCCGGGAAGGCACCAGAGCGAGAGCGGACAGTTATGCCAGAAACTACTAACATCTGGTCTGTTTGTGCTCGGGAATTCAGAGCGCACCAGACTGCGGCTGTCGTAAATCTCAAGTCTTATTCAACTTGTGACTTGACCTGCGAAGCGCCGCGTCGCTGAAGGCTCACAACGTTGAAGCATCCGCCATACACACAGCGCCGAAAGCGCACACAACGCTCGGATCACACACACAAGCGTTGGCTCGGTGTTTCAGCGGAATCGCGTCGGCTCCTCCCAACCGGAGAAGAAAGGGAACCGCCGCGCTGCTCCGTCACGTACACGCGCGCTTATCCGGTAAAGGGCGGAAGGTGAATCGCCGAATGAGCTGAAAGATCGCATGGAATGATTCGCCTAAACCACCGCCCACCACTCATCTCCTAACGAACGTTTCTGAAGCGGTCGCTTCGTATTATGTCCAAATACACGAACGAACTTCATCAAGACTTAAGGGGAACCGGCACCCACACCCCTCCCGCCATTAATAGACTTCTTTTTACAGGCGTTTTCCTCGGCCCCCCTGCAACCAATTTCAGTGCTCTTTTTCTCTTTTTGTTCCTTATATTCTCCATTTTCAATTAACATAGAGGTTTCCAGGTATCTCAAAAACACGATTTCGTAGGTATCATGGAATAAATGTATCATTTTTTTTTTTTTTTTTTACTTCAGAAACATCTAGCGGCAGTTGAAATCAACATTTTGTAAAACCGCTACGTTAATATCTTGGCACAGATCTCTTCTTCTTCAAAAAAAAAAAAAAAAAAAAATCGAGCGAATAGGGTCAACCGTTCCGAAGAAAAACGCCCGTGAACATGAAAAAACATTACTTTACAGGAGAGCAGAAAAACCAACAGCATCCATCTTTTCATGACGAGGCAAAACAGACGTCAAAAAGAAGACCAGTGGACGATTTGGTTAATTTATCAAAACGTTATTCGTTTTACTACCCGCATTTCCAACTCTAAAATGTTGATATTTTTAGGATGGACATTAATCCTTGATTTTTGTTCGAAATTCACTTGTATGAAACTTTGTAACACCGGTTTTGGAGGAAACATTATCCTTGTGATTTTTTTTAACTATGTAAGACACCATAAAATTATGCATAACACGTTAAGTTACAGTCATGCAGCATGATCATGCGAGCGAATTATCGTACTATATTGGGTTATATTGTTTTGAAAATTCAGGAAATCAAGTAAAAAGGAATTGTGGCTCACTGTGTCAGCTACGAAAATATCACTGCATCGACGAATAAAAAAAAAAAGTTAGAGTGGGCCAGTCAGTTCTTTTTGGTTTGGCCCCACGAGTTAGTGAAGATTTTACCTCACAACCAGCAATCAAAACTTATTTGGTTATCTTAAGTTTTTTTCGTTCATTTATTTCCTTTAGGTAAGTGCCTTCGTCTATGTAGTTTTGTGGAAGACTATAAATTATTACCGTAGAGACCGTTGAATAGTTATCTATAGACCAGTGACCAGTGTAGAAGGGCTATCAAATACAGAAATAATACACCATAGTCTAATAATTTGTAGCGATTTCTACATAAGCCTAATGTGCAGAACCCATAGACTTATATACCTTATAGACTTTTATGGCAGAACCGCATTGAATATAAAAAGGGGCTGGTTATACCTCGCCATCAAGACTCGTAAGTCTTGTAGGAGAGGTGGTTTGTCACTCACCCACTGAAATCCACAGACGAAAAGAATGAACTTGGATATTTTTTGGATACTGTTGTTACAAAATCTCGTTTTATGAATACTTTCTAAAACAGCGTCGAAGTTACTTAACCCTCGACGCGACACTAGAATTTCGTCAAATACGTGACACGTGGGCCTGAGAGGAACAGCGACACCTGACATGATGGCAACCTTGTGACACGTGTTTCTCTCACAACTCCACACGAGTCACTTGTCTTGCAACATGTGACCTTAGCGCTGTTAAATGCAGTACCAAAGGGTCCTTCATGTCTTATTATTTACTTGAAATGTGCGTTGATATGACTTAGTCGATTAGTTTCACAAATTAAACGGAAATCGTCTAAAATCGTTTAAAAAAATATGGTGATGCTGTGACAAGTCGGTCCCCCACGACTTGTGAGTCATGAGCAAATAAAACAAAATGGCTACTAACCTAGCAGCAGATGTGGGAGAGAGATGCCCTTCAATCCTTCGCCTTAGAAGGAACTGAAGTGAATTTACGTGGGGGACATGACATGGCTGAATGAATGGATAATGTTGCAAATATTAATAAATGAACACCATTACGAGGTTCAGCACGAAAAAATACTCCAAAATTATGTATTACATGTGGCAATTGAGTATCTTCAAAACCTCAGTTATTGCACTTTTAGAGCGGAATTGTGAACTTTTGGAGCGGAAATGCGCCCGTTTACGTACACTTAATAAATCGAGTGATGGGTCATTTCTGCATGAAATTTCACGTACAATTCAAATCTGCAGTAAAAAAAATGGAGGTTCTCATTTGAAGTACAAAAGTTGATGCGCGTTTCGCGCATTTGCACGCATGCGTGGTGCGCGAAAGTGTAGTATTTGAATTTCTTGCTAAAGAATGAGGGGGTTACTGCTTGAAGTTTTTTCTAACACCCTCATTAACGGAGATAGAGATAGTGATCCATTAAGTCGTGAGCACCCTGTATAACGGTATACATACATACATACATACATACATCCATATATACGTTTTTAAATTATCTAATTATATTATAATTTATTGAGGGAATAGGTATACTAGCAGAAGCCAGTGTTGGTCCATCCTTGTTATATAGCCGTCTAGTTTGAAGTTCTTTAAAGAAGTGCCATCGATTCACAGTCCCATCGTGGGAGTATTTTTAGTTTTATTAATTTCATTTTTTAATATCATTTCATTCACTTTTCGCTTGTCAATCAATTTTATCTAGTATTATTATACAAATAATACAAAAAAACATTAAACTTTATAGAATAAGATATTGATATTATATAATTGAATCAATAGACTGTCAGGCTTCATTCAGCTCGTCTCAAGGGATGAATCCCATTTTTCTTCAGTGAAAGCGTTTATTTGTTTACACCAGGAGCCAAAAGGACTGCGGACCGAATGCCCCCTGGGATGCTAAAGTCGGATCGAAGGTCGAGCAGTCTCTTCTCACCGTCTCTCGCCCACCTTACTAAAAAAAATTCAGTTTTCTCCTTTTGTTTGAGCCTCCAAACATCTCTTTCTTGGTCACAGAAATATGGAAGCTTCTAGTATTTCCAGAATCGGCACGCTGGGCGCTGGGAGATTTTTGTAAAACCCTTGAATTACTTATGGTAGAATTACTTACTTTTATTTTTATTTTTTTTTTTTTTTTTTATGTGACAAATTTACTGTGCTAAAAAAGTGCTGGCTAACGAACTCATCCTTTCATTTGGAACACTTGATTTATTGGCGCAAGAACGGAATTTTTATCTCAACCCTTAGGAGAGTTATCGTCTGGAATGGCGAAAACCTCAGAAATCTATCAGGATGCCTCAAAACGGACTTAAATGAAGGAATTTTTCAAAAATTGCTATTTTAAAATTATTGGAGCCATTGCAATAGCGCAATTTTTTACAAAAATTCGGTAAAAACTACTTATCCCTTATTTGCTACTAGAGATTCGAATACATTACGTTGAAAAATACTTATTTATATCCAAACCTCCTACTGCACAGGAAAACAACAAAGGGGGTTTTGTCAAAAAACACGAACTATTTATTAGAAACGACGAATATTTACAAGTAAACGTTAAATTTAGCAAAGTTGAGTTACGCGTCGCACTAGATATTTTATATATTAGTTTATTATTTTCGATAGTGAACCTTAGCAATCGACTAAGAAAAAAACATTGGTGATCCCCTTCTATATTGGTTGGTTTAAATACATTTCAGTATGCGTAGAATCCAAAAATCAAATTAAAAAAAGTCTGTCCGTCCGCCATCCGCTATAAGCCGCCGCCGGCCGTCCAGAGCTACTCTCCGAAACTTCTGACCCAAAGTTTATGAAACTTGGATCAAAAATCACTTATGAAATCTAGTTGGGTGTAGAACCTCGGCATTGATTTCGATTAACCCTAAAGAGTAGAATTGAAGGGCTGAAATGTTTTCCATCCAAAAGGATTGAATGAAACCACTAAGATCGCTAAAAATTTATCTTTTCGATCTCCCTAAGGCTAGAATTTCGACAGGAAAAAATATCATCAACGCGAGTGTGAGTCAGATCTGGAGTGAACATTGTGAAAATAGCAGTATAAACTGCGACAATCGTAACTTCTGATATAAATCTAATTTGGTACTACCGTCACGAAATTGAGTCTATTATAAGTCTTGTCACTTATACCTATACTTATGCCTATACTCTTGTCACTTATACCTATACTTATACCTATTATACTCTTGTCACTTATATATATAGTGGGCAGCGGAGCATGTAAACACCTCACTCGCGTGACTTCCAGTCCAGTCGTACTCCAACCGCAGTCCGTCTTCTCCGTTTTATATCTCTAACTTTGTTTTGTGTATTTTTCGTTGTTTCAACTTTATTAAAATTGAACTATAGATGAATAATTTATTAGGCTAAGGTACGGTTGCCTTCACGGGCAATCCAAAGCAGGCCGACTCTTGGTGGCTGCAAAAAGTCTATATTAGAGACACAGTATTTTAGCACGAAATCTCGGAAAAATTTAGCATTTACGAGAAATATATAGCATCATTCGAAAATTTAATTATTGTCATTCGTATAAATATACGTCACGTTTCATGATAAAAAAATTGAACATCTATAATAAAACATGGATAATAAATCTATAATATAGTTATAAAACATCTATATCACTAAGGTCTAGTAATCCATTATCTAAGTATCAGTGTTTCTTTCAAGTAACTGTTTGGACACAATCGTTCTGGGAAATATTTTTATCATTGCAGATAAGAGAGTTAAAAGAGTTAAAACACCGAGGAAGCATAGGTACTGCTTCATAAAAGACAGCAATCGAGTAATAAAGACGTATTCTATAAAACATACCCACGGTGGGTAACCCACCCAAATCACTAGACAAATTTAAATTAATAAATAATTCGAAATAAATATTTTTAAAAAAACCTGACATATTGTTTTACATGATTTCATGTGAAAATAGGAACTGTAAACATAAGAATCCTTGAACAAACTAAAACTACTAATGTAAACAGCTCAAGAGAGATTCTGCAGAACATACTACATGACTCTTTGCTTGACAATATGACAATTCAGGTGCCCATATAGTAAGTAACTGACAATACCAAATTAATCAAAGTGCAGATTTGGACATTATATTCCACAGGTAGTACCTATTTACTTCTACTATGAAAAGTTAGTAGTGAAGTACGGTTTTTCAAAAGCTCGAAAAAATAGTTTTTGATACTATATATATTTTTTATGTGGTGTATAGTATTTCTTCCAAAAATATAGTATGATACTATAAATTATAGAATGTCTGGCAACCTAGGTATAGGAGGAACATAGCCGATTTTGATGTACTTCTGCCATTGACCGTGGTCGAAATGAAACTGGGAAGTATAAGCAGCAGTAAATACGGCTGCCCCTGAGGCAGGGGCAGTGGCAATGGAAGTGGCTGAATGTAAACGGGGCATTATGGACGTACTAGTGAAGCGTAGCTAGGTGTCTTATTGCATATCATTAATTTCTAGTTGGTGGGTGCCTAGATAATTCCGATCGGTGTTCTTCTTATATTCTGATGTACCTACTTTTGTAACTAGATTTCAGCTGTTGTAACGAAAAGAGGGAAAAATAACGTGTAGGCGTTTGATTTAATTTATTGAATTCTCCTCGATTGGTGTCTACGTCTAGTAATTACGTTCTAAAACTTAGTAATCATAATAAATTTCAATAAATACTATCAACTAAGTAAGTTTAATAATTATAGAGCAGTGATCTGCGTATATGGGGACCTGGTACAGGAATAATGAACCTTTGTGTAATAATATGCTGCGTTTTTATTCTTGTTTCTTTTATTTTATCGGGGAAGTATCTATTAATAAACGATGCTCTAAAATTAAACTGTTGTAGTACCGTCTAAATATAACTAGTTGACCCATAGTAGACATACGACAACAAGCCAAGTGAAAGGGAACTTGAGATGACAGCTCGAGTAATCGTTTGCCGTAGGAAACCTTGATAGAACTGAAAGGGAAAAGTAAGCAAAATAAAAGAGTCACCTTTTGTTTTTATACGGGAGTATTGTCGGGGATAACCTCGGTACTTTTTGAGTGAACCCCCGTAGTGATGTCAACAGGTTTTATCACGATAAAAGCCGTCGTGTGTGCGAGTATATTTATCGAGACTGAGCCGCGGCATCCCACGGAGGATCAATTGGTTCCAAAAATAGAGACAGGCCTTCCGTGAGTAAATTCGCGTGTCGAGTATCACGCGTAGTTTCGATTCTATTCTTAGCCATTACGTTGACCTTGGCTTTAGGCATTTAGCTATACGTTCTAGCTGTGTTGAACAGTTTATTGATTAGGAGGTGAGAGGAGAGTTGAAGGTGGGAATAAATTTAGGCTGTTGTCTATATTTGTTCAATGTTTAATTCTCGCGCGTCTATTGCTTCCGCACTACGAATGTAGGGAATCGTTGTATTCCTACAAGGGGTCGACAAAAGTTTTGTTCTCTAAATTCAAAATTTCCATTTGCTTTCTGCATTCCAGAGCTTGCTGATCATTTTTGGTTCCGTGTCTATCTGTGTGTCTGTGCTAGTGCCTTGTCACACCCAAAAGTAAACCAAGTTTTTGTTTGATTTTGATGAAATTAATTAGCGTTGTGTGGGTTAGCACCTAGATGGTGTTCTATGAATTGCATTGTCGTCAGATCACTGCACGCGCAAATGTAAATTTCTTACAACTTCAAATTCTCACCACCTACTTGTCCAATTTTGTACAAACTTGTAAAAAAGTTGGATTTAAGTTTCAGAGATGTGCGCTATGAATGTCATGGTGATTGGTGGACTAAAATCGGTTGACAAACATGTTTTTATCACGAACTGGTGCATGACGGTAATCTACCGCCAACTCGTCTTCACATATTTTTCAGCACATACCTACCTCACCAAAAACCTATACTGTAGGGTTATAAGCTTATAGAATATACTAAGCTACTATAAGCAATACCATAATTACTGGTAACTGTAGCAAACAATGGGATTCAATGTCAAAAGAAAGTTGGTAGGTATACCTTCTATTCGTTTCATCAGAATTTGAAGAAAAGTCACAATTTTAGCCACTGTATGAACAACTGGTATGTATGGCACTGTCTGTAATAATTTAGTGGGTAGGTGAGTACCCCCCCTCATTTGAGCAATATTCTGCTAAAAAATAGAAATTTAACGATATTCAGCCGGTTTTAGCAATTTTTAGTGATTTTGCTGGCACATATTTTGAAATTTAATTTGCTTTAATGTGCTTAAAAAGTTCTGGCCAACGAACTCATCGATTCATTTGGAAAGCTGGATTGTTTTTGGGGCGAGAAAAGAATTTTAATCTCGACCCTAAGGAGAGTTATCGTCTGGAATGATACGCACACACCAATTTTTGTTTTTTAAAATTTTGGAGCCTATGCAATAGCTTCATTTTCTACGATAAATTCGCTAGAAGGGCCTTCATCCAGTCCTCATTCGTTCCAATAATCCTTTTAGCCACGTCCACCCCCTTATCTGCCATACCGTTAGACCTTGGGTAGCTCGGCTGGAAGTGACAAGGGAGAACCTCCATTCCTCTCCAAATCTACAGAACGCAGAGCTGTTAAACGGGCTATTATCGCTTCACACATATTGAGGAACTCCATGAGTAGCGAAAATCGTTTTATACACTGAATTGAACACGTCACAGATTTCGACTTGATGGGAACAGTTTCCAACCATCTGGAGTAATAATCTTCCTCAATTATAAATAGGTTTTCCCCCTCTTGGCAAATATCA
This sequence comes from Adelphocoris suturalis, assembly GCA_030762985.1. Classification (NCBI taxonomy): domain Eukaryota; kingdom Metazoa; phylum Arthropoda; class Insecta; order Hemiptera; family Miridae; genus Adelphocoris; species Adelphocoris suturalis. Next base: position 85,182,727 of record CM061045.1, read on the forward strand.
ATACTTACCCACTTTCTGGAAAGGGTATGTACGGGAAGTTCAAAGGGCATTTAAGGATCCTCGCTGTTTTGTGAACAGTGTGTGTTGTAAACATTGCAGCCCAGTACATAATTATTAATATCAGTACTCATTTGCCTCCAAAAAACAACCGATTTCGCCAATTTCCTAGTCTTATTAAAACCTCAGTGAGATCTATCCTGAATTGCTGCAGAGTTGCCCGTTGAAGCGACTGAATTATTGCTACTCTATCGTTAATAAAAATGATGCCACCCTTTACACGTTGTGAGTCCCTAAGCTTGAAAAAATAACCAACCTGTGCGTTCCTATATAACGTATTTAAATTAACACAATCCTCTTCAATCATTCATATTACGTTATCTTCAAGAGTATGCTCCTGAACCTCGACTATAAACCTCTGGCTAACTGGCAAGTAATCACAGATATTTACGGAGTGGACAACATCTTGTAAATACGGATCGGCAGGAACCTGCTCCGAGTGTGGCCGTTGAAATGAAAAATCCGCTATGTACATTTGGCTACCTGATTTGTATTGTACATCCAGTTCATAGTTCAACAGGCTCAACTGCATTCTATGCAGCCTAGCAGTATTCTGATGAATATCCTTTCGAACAATCGACACTAATGGGAAATGATCGGTCCTGACGGTCACGCGATCTGGGGCCTATTTCATAAAACAACAAGTTACAAGTGTACAATTCAACAAGTACAGGCACTTGTAAGGCACGGTAAACTAGAACAAGTGTTTCAAGAAAACAAAGAGTACGCGTGTAGAAAAGTTACACTTGTAGACGCTAAGTTTACAAGTGTAGCAGAAAAGAAAAATGGCGAGTAGGGACACACGAAATGAACAACGTCAAGCGGGATTCCAAAATTGAAGTTTTGTCAGCGAACCATAATATGAAAACGGTGTTAAGTACACACATTGGTGTTTATCGTACATGAAAAGGTGTAATGATTGGAAGACAGACAAATCATAAACTGAAAAGTGGAGAAAGTATGTATTTGATTTCGACTTATTCTGATGGCTGGCATAATCGGATATTTCTCCTTCATTCAGCGGAAATGATTAATCAGTTCATCAAGTCTTAATGCTGCTGGGTTAGGAATGTCATCTGTAACTTCAAGATGATCTTCACACTTCACTTTGTTCTTCAATGATAGGGAGATCCTCAATACGCATCAGGAAACATTGCACGGGGTCACGCACCATTTGAATCTTTCAAGGGTCTCGGAAGACATCCTAAATCTCTCGTTAAACTCAAAAATACTCACGAAATGAGTGTTTATTCGTGGCCGAAAAAAATCGTTGGCATCTTCTACGATGAATGCTTCTTTCTTGTCTGTATTCTTCAGCAGAAGATGATTCCCACATATCAAACACCGAACAATTGTCAACTCACAATGCTGGAAAATAACAAGTTTACAGGTGAACGGACGTAGGTTAAAAACCGGCCATTTTTTACAACTGTAAAACAGTGGCTGGTTCAAAATGATGGAAAAAACTTGTAACTTGTCCAAATTCATCTGTGAACTTGTTAATTTTCATAGAGAATTACAAGTTCACACTTGTAGCTTTATGAGACGCTTGCACACTCATTTTTTAGAACTTCTACATGAAGACGACTTGTAACTTGTCATTTTTTGCTTTATGAAATAGGCCCCAGGTGAAACCAACTTGTTCCGTAGCAAATTGCCAGATGCTCTTTCTCCACCATCAAATAGGTACTTTTTTTCGGTGTCCGTTAAAATTCGTGTCGAGAAAAAATCAACAATTGATTGATTGATTGTTTGATTTTATTATTTGACCACTTTAAATACAAATAAATTTACTTTGTTATATAGCACTGGATTCGTTGGAAAATTTACTATCCAAAAAGCAACATTATTTACTGATTGAAGCATTTTCGGGCTCCCGATCGTCAAATGAAATCACCTTATTTTATCGGAAAAAATCACGTTTTCCTTCATATTTGCCCCATTATCTGACTTACCATATTATTTTAAAGTTCCCCGGCTGTTTTTAGTTGTTTTCAATAACATTTAGAACAAACAGACTGGAGGGGGGGGGGGGGGATTCTCTTTATTGACAACATTTTAATATTGGTGTCGATATGAAGAGATAGTGTGAAACTATCTATAAAAAATCAACTTTACCGATTCGATCAATCGATACAAAAAAAAAAAAAAAAATCGAACCAAACCCCCCAACTATTGAAAGAAAAAATGTTTGCAAAAAAAAAAAAAATATATATATATATATATATATTTTTTTTTTTTTTTTTCAATCCCGTCCATAGATCTTGAGAAAATGGGTAAATTTCAAAACGGAAGTTAGTGAAAATGTTGTCTATTTCCACTAAAAATAAAGAGTTACAATGTTAAATCGATTTCGACGGTTAGGCCATCATCAGTAACAAACAATAACTGAGTTATCCCCTTAATCCCCCTTAATTCCCCTTAATCCCCTTAATTTTTCACCGCAGTGTATTTATTCTTGAACACAATATCACAACATGACTGGCTACCTACCGAGACATACGACTGCCGCTAGGGTCGTTGTAATTGTTATAAACTATCAATTACCAAGCTAGTCAAATCACAACGTGCACTGGATATCTGTGTACATCTTATTACGAAACAGTAAGTGGAAGGAATTAGTTTCCAGCAGTTGCTAGGAAGTTTTTGTCTCAGTAAAAGTGAGATTACATGGATATGTGTAATTACCATTTCCGCATATCATTTCATGTTAGTTTCTCAATTTTGCCCCGCGATGGAGAGTTTGAGTTCCTATTGGTCTATTCATCATTCCTACCCTATCCTATCCTATTGGTGAATTTGGCATCTATTGGTCGACTGAACATCGATAAATAATGAACCTGTCTTGTGAAACGGATACGCCGTGTATTTCACGTCGTCACGGAGTAGAATTCACCCTAAAGGACGACGAAGCGAAACAGATCAAATCGATTTGCATCCCCCTCCCATGAATCTTCGAATGGGAAAACTCAATAAAACTGCCATAAATTCGGCCTTACTGATGGATCGGATAGGAAGCAAGGAAAGAAGAGAACAACAGAGCATCGCCTGAAATCGCTGATAAAAGAGAGGCCCTTATGGTAAACGCGTTAAAATACCCTTCAGGGGAAGAGGAGCCCAGAGCAGTGCCTTATCTCTGATCTCTGGTGATCTAGTGCGACGAGAGACCTCAATCACGATTGGAATAGACACTGAAGGCGACGGAGATTGGTGGTGAGGTGTTGGAGGAGGTGGCGGGTGGTGGCGGCACTCTCCTCTCCCGCTTGCTCTTTCACGAATCACTATCCTTCTCCTCTACATCAAAGAGTATCGCCCTCCATCAACCATAAATTTAACCTCTTGAGCTGAGAAATGGAAAGAATCCGCGTGAAAAACTGCGGGAAGACTATTCAAAGGGGTCCTTTCGATGAACGGAAACAGGCGAATAGCAATCTATAACCTCGAGTAGTAAAACAATTTATACGAAGGAAGTTGGGCATGTAAATCGAATCACTTTTTCAGAAAGCAAAGCTTTCAGAAAGCAATTATTTCCCCAAAAGAAGTTTCATTTAGAAACATAGTAGTACTCACAACCTATCATGAAGTATGAATTAGAATAATAGTTGTTCAGCAAATATGTTGTTAAATCAAAATTGTGTAATCAAGCAGGTTGTAAAATCTAACTAAGACTCACATAAATAGATTGAAAATATTACAATTAGAACGATTTCTTATCATTAATTTTTTTTTTTTTTCCATCACGGATTGATCATAGAATGGTCTGAAACGGACTTGTTTCGGTTACTTTATCCTCAGCCATGGGTTCGCCACACCTCTTCGAATCAAATTTAATAGGTATACAATAATAATAATTATATAATTTAATTGAATAATTTAATTTACTTGTTTTTGGCGAAAGTTCGAGGAAAACGATTGAACTTTCGCGATGGCTCTAAACACTTATAAAAAAAAATTTTCTGAAGTTTTCTTCGAAGAAATTCGTTTTGAGGCACCATGAAACGATACCTGGATTTTCAAACTATTTCACAAGTGCTATATATAGATTCATATGTATATTTATCTCATTCCAGACGATATCTCTCCTTAGAGTTGATATAAAAAAATCCGTTCATTCTTCAAAAAACCAAGCATTCCAAAGGAAATGATGAGTTCTGTGGGCAGCACTTTTTCTGTATATATATGTGCGCCAATTAAAAAAAGAAGAAAAAGCTTAAAATTGCTAGAACAGTTAAATTTTTATGTTACCCTTTATTGCCAATCACGTAAGTATGAGAATAAGAATGTTTGTCATTATTTGTTTGAAACATTTTAGCGCACGAAAATGCTAATGGTTAAGATTCAAAAAATATATCACTGTCACAGAAAATTATTTGGAAACGATTGTTTCCCAAAAAACTTCAATTTCGGAAACATCGCTGTTTTGGCCATGAATGTTTGGAACCCTCGAATTTGTATTTATTACCGAATTCCATTTATAATAAGTTCATTTTCTATCTACATACCTAACGGCAAATGTTATGTGCAGTGGATTGCTCAAATCAACACGCTATACAACTCGGTTTTTGTTTATTCATTTTATTTCATCTATATTATTTAATTTTTACTTTAATTTTAATTTTATTTTATTTATTTTATTTTATTTATTTATTTATTTTATTTATTTTTTTTTTATTTATTTATTTATTTTTTTTTTTTCAGCCGAATTAGGATGGATTCTACCATATTCTTCGGACAGAGAAAACCAAGCACTTTACTTCCTTCGTTCTCCCAATAAGACTATATGAACTTAATAAGCTCTTCTTTGGCGGGAAAAACTCCCCTTCCCAATTTCAACGTTGTATGAAATAAATTTTTGATGAATTACTGAACGATTCTAACATAATGAGTGTTACATTGACGACATTCTGATTGGAGGAAAGATAGTTGGTAGATTATTTTTCAGAAAAAATTTACTAGGATGTCAAACGCTGGATAGATGAGAGTGTGAAATTAAGCCTTGTCGCCAGTTGTATTTCTAGGAAGAAGAATAAGATGGTAAAACAAAAACTATAAATATGAGTTTATTAAAAAAGTTAAATCCATAAAAAGACCTCATGAAACTCATAGTCTCTGGGTATTCACCTTTCTGACTGGACATTTTCGACGATTCATAAAAAACAATGCTCAAATTTTCAAATCGTTGGACATATTGAAAAGTTGAAATATTTAATTGAGATTATGATTGCGATCATGGTTTTAGAACACTGGTAAATAAAAATAGCTTCTAAACCTATTTTACAGCTTTCTACTTGGTCTTTATCATTTGAAGTTCGTACACACGCTTTTTAGTTTGGTTCAGGATGAACTCTCTACCCAAGAGACGTTAATTCGCCTTAAATTTTCCAAATCTGAGTTATAGGATATTTCTCGCATACATTTATGCCAGTTGACACCAACTCTTCAGTAGCATTTGCTGTTATTAAAGCCATAAAGTATTTCAGATTGTGCTTGGAGGGAAAGGAATTTACAGTCCACACTGTTCACCAACCTCTACCACATTTGCTGAACTTGAAAAAAAACCAAGAGGAGAATTTCGAGAATGAGGAAATAAATCATAGAAGCTAAAGAAAGCTGATGCTATTTCACGTCTATTTTTAGGCCAAAATGTTCCAAATAATTATAATATATATATCAATATAAATATTGAGCAAAAGAATTGGCTAAAACTGGTGGTTTATTCTGATGTTTCTCAACATTAGTAAATCCCCTCTTAGGGTGTTTACTGAAACTTCAATATATCTCGGATTGAGTTCGTTCTTATCTTCATTAGTGTTCTATAAGATTTTACTCGTAGTAGGTTCTAATTGGGATTCAACATCAAGTTGCGTAACAATCTAAATTTTACAATAAAATGAACTTAGTTTGTTTTTCCGAGGATTCTTCGATTTGTCACTGCTTCGGATGTTTAAATGGGACTGTCCTGTAACGTAATACGAGGTAATACCTCATAAATGTGCGCTCAATCCTGGTATGTGATCAGGAAATGAATGTCAGTTTTGATGCAAAGGTGAAATTATCCACGTTTAGCTCGACTGAGTCCTCCACAACAGGTAGTTCAGGGAAATCCGGTTTTCTAATCTTCTCTGACCACGCTGAAATCGAGCTGAGAGAGCGGTGCTGCCAATCACGGCTGCAGTCTAGACGACTGTTCTATCGGCACAAACGAGGTAAATGCACCCGTTTAAGCGGACATAACCAGCATCGACGCTGCTCCCCATTTTCTGAGGCGAATTGTGTGAAATTAACGAGCCCTGACGGCGGTAGTGTGGAGGGGGAGTTCATCGGGTGATTAAATCCCTATCAAAACGTTTTCAATCAACGCAACATTTACGCGAAAACAACCAGAACCGAGTGTGCTTGACGCGTCATGGACTGGCGTTGACGGCCATGAATGCAAGATGTAAGCAACGCTGCTCCTTACCTTGGGGATTATAAGCACGAATTCCCAGTCTCACCTACTCTATTGGACAAATTATTATCAATATTTCATTTTGACTGTTTTCTCCCGAGTCTATGGGGTAGCTGAACAGGTGACAAACTTTTTTTTTTTTTTTAAGTCAAAATCCAAATTACTAGTCGTATTATTTTTCATTTGTACTACTCTGAACAACCTTGGCCTTACTAAGGTCATTGGTATCCTTCGCGCAAGCAAAAGAGTAAAGTTCCAGTCATGCAGCACGGTCGTATTAGCGAATTTTCGTTAATTATCGTATTACTATTCTGTTACATTGATATGAAATTTGAGGTCTTTGAGTGCAAAGAAATAACCAATTAATAAATAACTACCAGTTATAGGACAGCATACCTACTAGTTCTACATAAGGTTCTAAGAGGAAAAAAAGGTTTTTGATTTTTAGCTATTTACCAAAAAACCGACCAGAATAGAATTTTTTTTTCCCCCACAATTCCTCAAAGCACAAAGCGTACTGAAATGGAGTTTTTCGATGTTTCCCCAAGTTGGAAAATATCAATGAATCAACATCATTATGAGGTTTAGCACGAAAAAATACCTTAAAATCATGACATCACATGTGACATTTGAATATCTTCAAAAACTCACAATTTCACAATTTTTGCACTTCTAGAGCGGGATTGCGCGTTTTTAGAGCGGAATGGCGTCCGTTTGCGTGCCTTGAAAAATCGATTAAAGGGCCATTTCTTCATGAAATTTCACGTAAAATTCAAATCTGCTATAAGTAATGGGGTTCCTATTCAAAATAACGAAGTTGATGTCAATCGTGCTCGTTTGCGCAAGTGCGCAATGCGCAATTTTGTCACTTTTGAATTTATCCATAATTTTTGAGGTATCGAATTGAAACTCGGAGAACGGTTTTGGGGTTCCGTATACTAAGTTTTGATTAAATAAAAATCAGAAAGAAAAAAATGCAAATATTTATAGACTAAAAAGGGGTATGGAAACTTGGAAAAATTTTGTCTCCATTTTTCAAGACACGTCATTTAAAGATTTTTTAGTGATGAGCATTTTCGGTGAAACCTAAATTGCGATACCTTATTCGGTCTCAGATCAGAGTGAAAAATCTACTTAAATTTCATTGAAATGTTCCATTTTGGCCCATTTTAACTTTGAATTTAGTTGTAAATCCTTCAGTTCATTTTATATTCTTAAAACAAAAGTCACCATTCAACCGAGTGCAAAAATATACGTATGAAAAACACTGTTTTTTCCCCGAAGCTCACTGTGTGTCGTACGGATGGATTTTATTAATTTATTTTTTATGATTTTTCGAATCTACGTATCCTTAAACGTACGAAAACCCAACTAATTTTTTAGGAGGAGGGGGGGGGGGGGTAAATAAATTCCATGTCGATTAAAAGTTTTATTATTGAAAATAATAAGCCAATAAGTTCGATAATCCAATACTAGTTGATTTATACACCTTGAATACAAAGAATTTTGAGGTGTAATATTTATGCAACTAATTTGGATGAATTCGGTATTAATGTTTTCACAAAATCCATGGGGATTCGTGGAATAGAATATCGCTTAGCGGAAGTCTAGCCGCTCCAATGAGTTTGCTCGCAATGCCATTATACCGCGAATTCCTGCTAACAAGAAAAGGTTCGTTGCGGAAACAAAAAATATCAATATTGAAAAAAGCACAAAAAATGAAAGCAAAAAAAAAAGAAAGTTTACTGCCAAAATTGAATCTTAAAACACACCCAGAGGTTCCATCCTTCATGAAATATGGAAAGTCAATTATCACCGTGGATGAGACCATCAACCATTCATTAGACGCTGCTGGGGCAGTTATGGGAAACAAAACAACAAGCAGGACGGTCTAAGCTTACAATATTCACAAGAGCGGCTACCTCCCCTACAATTACGTAGATGAAAATTACATTACCACGTGCATGAGCGAGACGAATGAGATGCAACCTGATTACGATATCGCAACGAATAGGAACCTTGCAATGATTAAGGGTTGTTAGCAGGTAATTTTCTTTTATAGTAAATGTTTTCGCTAAACGAGTGTGACATGATACTCCAACATTCGCATAAGGAACGTGAGACCGGAACATCTGAGAGGCATTGGAAAACACTGAGAATAAAATACACAAAAGGCAATACAAAAACTCACAAAAATAGTTAACTCTCAAATGCATGAAAAATAATGTATACTTCCTTTAAATATATTCTGCTATACTGGAATTTTCAACAATTCCGAACAATCTTTCTTAATTGTATAGCCCATTTTAATGAAATTTGTACACATTTTAGAGCAAGATTGTTTGAACGCTTTTCTTAACATTATCGTTGATGAATATTTTTTAAATAATATTTTAATATAAAATATAAATTTAACAAGTTATTGGTAATTATGTTTTTGCCTTCTTTAATAATTTTTTAGCTCATTTTGGTTTATTATTTCCAATAATAAGCCTATGTGATCGTATAGCAAAAAATTTTTATAACCCCCCCTCAAACTTTGTCACTTTACGTTTCAAGGTGCGTAGAATCCAAATTTGAAATGTCCGTCCGCCGTTCGCCGTCCGCCGTTCGCCGTCCGGGCCATAAAAGGCCTTAGAATTGACTTAAAAAATCTGTTCTTTCGCACATAGACTCCAGTTGGGGTCTAGTTGGTCCTAACTTCTCGCCAGCTCGATCGCTCCACACCCATGGGTGCTATGAGCCAAAAATAGGTGAAAAAGTGTCTTTTTTTTTTGTATATTTCAAGTTGTATAGAAATTGGAGATTTATGAGTGAAAAGAAAATGTTAGCTATTAATTTTATGAAAAAAAAAGTATTTTAAATGATACTCTTCTATTCAAAAAGAGATTTTGGATTTTAGGCTATTTTTTGCAATTTTATAGATTTTTTAAAACAAAATTAATGGAGTTCAAGTTTGTAGCATAATTTCGTACATAAATTGTTGAATGTTCTATTTCATAGTTGATAAACTTTATTTGACCAATCTCATGCTAAAAAAATATCAATTTAACGATTCTTAGCCATTTTCAGTGATTTTGTCAGCACATTTTTTGAAATTTGACCAATTAAATGATATCAATATACAGTATAGGTAACACTTTTATGTGTTGGAAAGATGACTTGGTAATAAATTGTTTTGTTTATCAACTATATTAAAAAGCGTAAAATTGTGAGATTCCGCTGCTGTAATGGATTGAACCCATTTGTGAGGTCCGAAGCTCCGAGTTCCGATACTAAATATAGGTACTATAAGCGGCGTTTAATAATTATGGACCAGAGATCTACGTAGAAGGGCTGTCTAATACGTAAATAATAAACCTTTGTGTAATAATTTGCAGCGTTTTTAAATATATTTGAAATATAAAGCTTTTTTTTTTTTTTTAAAGAATTTAACCCGCGTCTCAATCAGAAGTGTCATTAGCGGAAATCAGAAAGGGTACCAATGTGACACTGAGATGGGCACGATTCTAAGGGGAGCCATGCCGTCACTAAACGGATTGCCCGACTGGACTCCACTGCCAGATCGGAGGGGAAGAAATAATAATAATAATAATAACCCGCAAAGCGAGGCATGGCCGCATTCTGCCTCAAGGGATACAGCGATGACCACTTTGTAACCCTTACAGCGAATGAAAATGACCCGTGATGAAATCTAAACTACGACTAGATGATCCTTACTAATACCTAAATACTATTGATCAATATATAATTATAAATACCGTACATCTTAGTTAAATAAAGCTATAACTAGATGCCCCTAAATAAATAAACATATCACAGATCGGAATATTACAGTTCCTGGTATAGCTCAGTGACTTTCAGGTACAGCAACAGGGACTGGACCTAGTCTGGTCCGGACAGAACATCCACCAACTAAGGGGGTGTATCTATAAAGCATATTGTTGGGGCTTACTTTGTTTGGGGGAAACAATTTATTTACGACCTGACTATTCCGTTTTATATGGATAATTTGTTCCTTGACAGCATTGGCGTCTTTGAATTCACGATAGGGGCAAAAGGACCGTATACGGTTGAAAAAAACCTCGAAGAAACCTAGTCTGAACAAGCAAACTCTGCGTGAGGATCACTAAGGGACCAATACGTATATCCATAGGTTTACGGCGTCTGTATTTAAATTTATAGGATATAAAACAAAAAGGGAAGGGGGAGGGGGTTGTGAGTATTTGGCCGGAAAATGGATCCACATTCGGTAAACGGACCTTAACCTTTGTTAATGAGAAATTATACAAACTGACCAACAACTGGGCCACCACAGTTGAAGATTAGGAAAAAGTGTCCAACTACTGGGGCGAAGAAAGTTTAATGTTCATTTCACTTTGATATTAATTTCAATATTCCACTCCTATCCAACTGAAAAATATTTATTTTTTCATATTCTCACTAAATCGGAGAAAATAAGAAAGAAAAAAAGATTTGATCAAATCCTGATTTTATAGCGAGAATCGTAGTGAGAAAGCCACTTTATGTTCAACTACTGGACCCGTTACAATACCAGTAATGGAAGGAGTAAATTATGTTGATGAGAAGAAGAGAAGGTACACATGGATATTACCTGGTACTTTGTCCCATGGTAGCTAGGTATTAGCGAATTTTCTTAGAAAATATTAGCGAATTTTCTTAGAAAATATTAGCGAATTTTCTTAGAAAATATTAGCGAATTTTCTTAGAAAATAAAGCTATTGCAATGGCTCCAAAAATTTTAAAATAAAAATTTTCTTCATCGAAATCTGTTTTGAGGCATTCTAAAATGATTCCTGGATTTTAACGCTTTTTTATATGTACATATAAATATATATATATGTGTGTGTGTGTGTGTGTGTGTGTGTGTGTGTGTGTGTGTGTGTGTGTGTGTGTGTGTGTGTGTGTGTGTGTGTGTGTGTGTGTGTGTGTGTGTGTGTGTGTGTGTGTGTGTGTGTGTGTGTGTGTGTGTGTGTGTGTGTGTGTGTGTGTGTGTGTGTGTGTGTGTGTGTGTGTGTCATTCCAGACGATAACTCTCGATAGAATTGAGATAAAAACTTCGTTCTTTCGCCAAAAAATCAAGCATTTCAAAAGAAAGGATGGGTTTGTTGGACAACACTTTTTGAGCACATTAAATTGGTCAAATTTCAAAAAATCACTAAAAATAGCTAAAAACAGCTAAAAATCGTTTAATTCATATTGGCTGGTAGAATATTGCTCAAATAAAGTCTATTAACTATGAAATAGAACATCCCAAAATTTATGTGAAAAATTATGCTGTAAAATGTACTTAAAATTCATTAAAATTTGCTAAAAAATCGATGAAAACTGCAAAAAAGCTAAAAATGTAAAACCTCTATTTGAACTGGAGATTATTATTTGGAATACGTTTTTTGCAATAAAATCAATTGTTAAAAAGCTCAGATTTCAAAACAATCTAATATTATATAATACGATGATTTACAAAAATTCGCTCATACGATCATGCTGCTTGACTGTTCTTTTATCAAACAATCAGGTTCAGAAAGTAACCCTGATTGAGGTGAACTTGAAGACGGTTAGGGGTGTCTGATAATAGATAAATATATGCCAAGTCAAAGTAAAGACTCACTCCGCTCGTCAAACATTTGAACGAAAATTCTCCCAAGGAAACAGGTGTGGCTCTTACGGCCACCTCGTAAGGACATCACAAATAACAGTTTAAAATGACACTATTTCAATATTGGTCTACAATATCAAAAGTAATGAGCTATATTAGAAAGAGCGCAATCACCTCGTATATGTAGGCCTACAGGAGGAGTGGCACGGTTCTACCACAGCTATTTAGAGTGAATGTACTTTAGTGAAGTATTACCTGTAACAAAACAATAAATAACAATTAGTGAAATAACAGCTATCAGATGTTCAAATTGTTGTGATAACGATAAAAAATCCCGAGTGAATGAATTACCTAAAATATTGCTGGTGAAATAGGTAGGTACTACGATTGTTATCTTTTTTTCTTTCAATTTAACTATGTGCATTCTTGTACTTACAAGAGGATATAAAAAAATGACAGTTCAATAGATTTGAAGGAAAATGGACACTTATTTTTGTTCTCCTTTTAACGGTCCTTAAGAGGAGTGTTTTGGGTTTAAAGGATTTTGCATCACCATTCAAATGTAACAGATATGTTTGACGGGCCTATATTTCAGAGTTGACCAAATCGTACTTGCAAGTACAAAGTATGAGTACAAGTCAGACTACTTGCCAATTTTTTAGTTCAAGTACACGAGCAAGTACAAAGGAATCAGCAAGTACCACTCCTTTCCCTCTCAAATCTTAAAAATATGTCGGTAATCACTAAATTTCAGACGATGAGCTAGTTGATTGTAATCATTGTATTTTCGAAGGAAAAGATGAGCTTGGCTTGGAGCATGGATGCTTCAATATTTCGTAAAAGGAGGGAAGCGGAATTTCGAATGTTTTTCACTCAAAGTGCTCATAACTTTTCATTTTTTATGTTGTAAGCTCATAACATTTATTATTTTCAAAGCAATGTAACATAACATAGTACGATGATTTACAAAAATTCTCTCATACGATCATGCTGCATGACTGGAACTTTTTTTGGACGGGGGGGGGGGGGGGGGCACGTATGAACTTTCTCACTCTCATTTGGAGTTTGGGTCGGAGATCTGGTCACCATCCCACTCCAAGTACATCAATTCGCTTGAATCTATTCAGAAGCGTTTCCTGAAATACCTCGATTACCGTTTATCTCATACATATAACTTAAGAGCCAATTATTCAGACCTATGTAAGAGACTCGATGTACTTCCTCTGTCTGTGCGCCGTCAATGGCTAGATTTATCTTTCTTATACAAAGTCTTCTCCGGTGCTATAAATTGCCCTGAACTGTTAGCCAATTTTTCTATTAGGGTAGCGTCTTTTCATTCTAGACAGAGCAGCCTTTTCCATGTTCCATTTGGGCGTACTGCAGCTCATTCAGCAATGTTGAGTCATAGATCCGTATTGTCATATAATTTAGTTGAGAGTTTAAACCCGAAAATCGATATATTTCACAGCTCTTTTGGCGAGTTCAAATCTTTATGCTGCTCTACCTTGTTGGACCAATGGCTCAAATGTTTGTAGCCCAACTATTTTTTTCAACTTTTATATTTTTTCTGTTTTTATTATTATTGTAAAAACTTTGTTATTGTATAATTGTCTGATGTGTGCCATATTGTAACTAGGCTTGCCTGTTTTATGCCACGAATAAAGCTTTATTCTATTCTATTCTATAACTGCAGCAGTTGAAGTAATTTGAACAGGTTGGGAGGGAATGCGAGTCATGAAACTATTAGTCTTGACAAATCCAAAGAGAAGGGCGAGACGAAGGAGAAGTGACTCTTGAGAAACATGCTCTCCTTGCATCCCCTGAGGTTAGTACAGACAGATGATCCACCGCTGAAATAAGAAAAAGTGTGGAGACCGACAAAAAAAACTCTACCCCCGGATTTTTCATGAAGCTTGGAGAAATTGTAAAATAGATGTGACAGCGTTCATATTTTATTTCCCGTGAATTGATAAGCCTCCTTTACCTTTTAGTCTTGAAAGGGTCCGAAGCATTAGGAAGGGATGCGGAGCCCGACACGGCAAAGTCTGCTGGATTTCCTTGGGAGCCTTCCTACTTACGTAAACGACGAGAAGGTAGGCGAAAACGGCATAAAAAATGCACCCTTCACGACCGTACCCACAGGAGTAAATCTAACGATCTCGCCTATGTTTACCACAGCAGGGAGCCTTTTTCTGTGCCTCAAAACATTCTACCGACAGCGTTACCAGGTAATTTCAAATGTATTCAGGTGTGTATGTCTATGCGTGATATCGCTGTCAACACGTGTGCAGAAACTTGAGCTGGCTTGTGTTTGATAAGTGAATCGGTGTAAGTGAATTTGTTTGTGCGTTAGGGCTAGAATAAAGTAAAGAGAATAGTTGTAGCTAGGATGATGCTAGTTCTATTCTCTATGCCATCCTTCTGGTGACCAAAGAGACAGATAAATAGCTACTAGATTACATAACTTGAGCAAATGAAATGGAATGCCTTTAAATGCTTCAAACTGTTACAAACAAAATAAATAAATTACAATCAGATGAGCAAATAAGCACTTAAGTAAAAATAAAATTAAGACATCGATTGCTTCCTGTCCGAAGCATTTGAGAATCTTTCGAGGTGTTGGGAGTCATCCCAGAACACATTAACTTCCTACCTAAGCTTGAGACATTTGTTTATGTGATTTAAATGAATATATTCATATGCCTCCACTATATACCTTTCTCTCTAACATTTAGTGAACCTGGGAGAATTTCAAACATTTATCTTCCAGGTTCAAATCAAATTTATGTTGAAACTTGTCTTGGTTGAAACTTTTTAGACCATTTTCATTTCCACTTCTCTCCCAGATAACACTTTTTTCATAAAAATCATCAACATTCCCAAAACCCAAAAATACAAAATACTTAACATATTATATCCTTAAACGTAATGTTCTTTACAAACAAAACTTTGTGGAGAGGCAGCCGATCAAGATATTTTCCAGTTCATTTATGAAGTTCTAACCTGAACAAGAAGGTTGTTATAAATGTATTTTTCTTATATGGTTCAGGAAATGGTATTTTGAACCAGCGAGGCAGACTACACCTGGTCCTTTTTTTTAGAAGTGACGTTTCAAATTAAAGTTTTCCTGTCCTAGGGAATCCAACGAGGATTCAACGTTCTAGATTTATGTAAGACCAGATTTCCACGAGATGTAAATTTCATATTCTTAGATGACATCGACAGTTTCCGAGTAAAAGGACATATTATAGACACCGTAGCAAATATAAATTTCCAGACACAAGCCATAGAGATATACGGCCAACTGGGTTCACCGCTGAGTCAACTATTTCTTCAATATCTGTGAAATCGTTCTCAGAAAAATAAATCTACAGCAAATAGTACTATCGCGGCACCTCCCAGAAGAACACGTAGCACTTCTGATACGAATGTATAATATTTCTAGTATGGTTGAATAAACAGTCCGCTCCGGTAGACCTTTGTCAAGGCTTCTAGCCTCAATAAGCCTCCCGTTTATGCTGGAAAACGATCCACTTCCACGTATATTACTTTCAAAGTGAACGAACAGACCTATCTTCTCAAGTGTTTGTTTGAAGCTAGGCGTGTTCTCTACTTTGTTGTAGGATCACAAAAAAGAATGATGTGAATAAAAAATGTTTCATATTCCGCGAGTACCGAAATTTTGAAACCCACTGTAAAACGCAGATACCACCACCAGGAGGGGGGGTAGGGGTGTCTGCTGTACTACGCATATCTTGATCATTGATTCTACACTCCTCATCAGGCATAATACTGAAGTAGTATTATTAATCATAAAGGGTCCAAGTAACCCACAAATATAAGGTTTAATGTTGTTTTACATATGTGTGGTATGAGTGATTTCATCCTCCTAGAACATGGGAAATATTGGAAAGGTTAAGGAATTAATACGTTGGGAAGTTAAAGTTAGACGTTGTTGATTTAGACTCGAGCAGGTAAAGAAACACAAACTATACAAGAGAATAGGTTTTTTTTTTTTTTTCAAAGAAAATTGAGGTCTTGCAGTGGTACCAACGATTTGAAAAATAAAATTTCCAAAAATTCTGTGTAGAAATTTGTTTTAAAACTTTTACATAGGATACAATCAGTACTTTTATTCGACATCCAACTATAAAATAACAACTGTGGGACGAGGATGATGAGACAAAGCACTTGACTATTCAATGTAGGGAGAAAATCTTCTCCCTACATTCATGGGAATTTTTCCCATCACGCTGGCTGCATTTTCACATTGAATGGCCCTACTGATCCTTTGTTTCAGGTAAGACGTTGACTTGGCCTCACCTATGGCGCTTTTTCTTCTTCAAAACAATCTGGCAGAACAAAATGGTAGGCAGCCTTCGGCTACTAATGTGGAGTGCTTAATGTGTTATTAATGTTATTGCAGCTTCAGCAAGACCGCCTACCATTCTTGAAGAAGCCTCAATCACAATGAAGAAAATGGATGGTGATGAAGAACATTGTTAATTTCCATGAATATAAAAGAGTTGCAATTCTTCATTAAATTCCGTTTCCTTCATTCCAATTCGTGTCCATAACTTTGTCGCGAGTGATTAAGTTCACTGTAATGGAAACTGTATCAGAGAAAGTTGTATCCCATACCTTCCAAGTGATGAGTGTCATGGCGGCTGGTCTCTTGTCATCATTGCTGCTCAACTCACTAAGTTCCAAAAAACTTGAAAATCCTGCCGAGACTAATACCCTCCTAATAACGTCGTTCAACGTACCATGTCTTGACATTCGACCAGCACTTTTGACGCTAGATTACCCGAGTATTTAGACGTTGTTGATGCTCTTTGCAAGGACAAGTTGGAGGCATAAAGGTCGTGCCAACGCTGGACGCAAAGACATCAAATTCTAGAAAGTATTGTTGTAAAAAAGGGTCCCAGTGCTTTTAGACGGCATTACCACCCAAGCCATCCACTTGATTCAGGGTGCTTTGCTGCGGAGATTCGAGTACCTCTTCGCATATCTTTTCATAAATTAGATGGTCCCGGTTCTTGAATATTGCCCTGCAAATCATGTGTCATTCTGAGAATCCTCTATGATTGCCACATAACGGTTCACTCTTTCAACGATCTCCCGAAGGCCTCCCAATATGGCCTTGATTTCAAAGTTTTCCGCGAGGCGATCAACTGGGCAGCATCTTTATAATATAACGCAATAAATTCCAGCTCCCGCACAAAGATTTGCGGTTTTAACTGGCGGCCTTTTGACATTTTATGACTTTACTTTGGCACATAAACGAAAAAATCGTTTACAAAAAGCGTTAAATAAAAGCGTTAAAAAAAGCGTTACGGTTGGTTTTCTGATGATTTCCGCTTACAACCGAGTCGTTGCTAGGGAAATGGTACTTCGTCGTTTTTCATCCCACAAAATTCGTTGACCATTCGTTCGAAAGCTCTCGATTTATCCAACCATATTATGTTAACTACTGCGAAGTGCGTGGCCAACAAGCTGAGTTATGAGCATGTTTATATGAATAATTGTTTACACACAGGTGGTGATCATTCTCAATAATTGACATTGTGAGCATGATTGCAACCGCTTGTTAATTTCTGATGATTTCATTGAGCTGGTGTTTCGATGATTTGATTCATAGCAGGTGATCCGAATATTGCGAGAACGGTTTGATTTGTGAAGCGGTGGTTAATTCATTTTAATAGGTAATTTCTATACTTTACAGTCTAGGAAGCTATAATTTTGTATGTAGTCTCTTTAGGACATTTACTTGACGATTCCCAGGGTCCGGATCAGATAAGTGGCTCTTTAAGCTCATTTCTATGCTTTACACTCTAGGAAGCTGTAATTTCGTATGTAGCTTCTTTAGGATATTTACTTGACGATACCCAGAGTCCGGATCAGCTGAGTGGCTCTTAGAGCTTGCATACGAGTCTGCAACACATACGAGTCTGCAACTAAACACATAAAATGTCCCAATGTGTTGCAGACTCGTATGCAAGCGTTTCTGATGATTATCGAATACAACCTTATCGTTTTCAAGATGATTGTGCGCACTTTAAAATGAGATCCCACATTTACTTATAATGTTGCCAATATAATTATGTCTTTACTTTGGCACATAAACGAAAAAAGCGTTAACAAAAAGCGTTACGGTTGGTTTTCTGATGATTTCCGCTTCCAACCGAGTTTCTTGGCTTTTCTCACGGAAAGTTACGAGCTCAAAACCTACCGTGGTATCAATAATTTTTGAGCCAGCACAGCCACACATTTCCAACAGGCACAGCCATGCCTTTCCGACACAAGTTCCGCGACAAATAGACAGGCACAACTTTTTCCAATCTGACTCATCTTATTGT
Organism: Adelphocoris suturalis; assembly: GCA_030762985.1. Taxonomy (NCBI): domain Eukaryota; kingdom Metazoa; phylum Arthropoda; class Insecta; order Hemiptera; family Miridae; genus Adelphocoris; species Adelphocoris suturalis. The sequence goes on from CM061045.1 coordinate 85,201,211, forward strand.
GATAACAGAGCCTCTCTTATCTTTTTTATAGTACCTATCATGTTGATTGGTGAACTGTCCCTAAATTTTAAAAAACTGTTGAGGGGTTTGGGGTACCCCTGGTTGCTTCTTGTGCCTCAAAGCGATCCGGTTTTACTCAATTCACAATTACGCTGTTTAAAGTTTCTATGTATATAAAATAACTTTATTACATAGCATCGGAATCGTCAGGAACTTAAGTTTAAAAAACCCCGTATTTTTTGTCAATTGGTATCGCAACATAACTCGTAGTAATTGGGGAAAGTAGATCTTTTTACTTTCCTTACTTAACCCGAAGGGAGAAGGGAAAGTCTTGCAATCACCCTGTTTCAGTATTTAAAAGAAAGTGTTATTCGGCAATTTCCCGATTTCTTTTCTTGATGTACTCGACTTTCTTCCCCATAACAGTACTTTTTGCTGCCTAGCACAGCCTTTTTCTGACTGGATTATTTTGTGGAGCGATTCCTCAAGTATTTCCAATGTTGTTAAGATCCAAAAGCAATTTAATCGATTTCGACGGTTAAGCCTCCACCAGTTTTATTGTTTGACAGTAACTTATTGTTTGTACTGATGATCACTTTTATTATTTGTTATTGTTCGTTACTGATGACGACCTAATCGTTGAAAGCGTTTACATTGTATCTCTTCATTTTTCTTATTGAAATATAACGTTCTTCACAAACTTCCGTTTCCTTCATCTTCCCAACAATAATCCGATGAGAAAAAGGGGGAACTCTAATTTCGCACACTCAACCCCCTCCAGCACGTGGTCATGTCAGTTTGGAGGTAGTGTCATTGTACAATCACGACTTGCCTTATTTCGAACTCTTTAATCGGAGTGCCCAGTATTGGATACCTGAAATGTCACGGGCATGAATGTACCATGAACTTTTCGTGTGCCTGCCCCTCTATATACCAAGTTAGCTCAATTAGGTATTTAGGGGTTGTGCTAGACCAGTGCCTAAATTGGAAAGACCATGTGGCTAATCTTTGTCGTGAATTGAGACGATTAACGGGCATTTGTATGGAGGTCAGGGGTGTCCTTAATATAGACAACTTGCGGAAATTTTATTTCGCTCTGATCCATTCAGTATTGTCGTATAATATTGCTGCATAGGGAGGAATGGGTATCACTACTCCAGCCTCTAGTAGTAACCCAGAAATTTTTAATGAAAATTCTTTTTAAAAAATGTTTTAAGCGATTTTGTTCTGCCGAATTATTCAATTTATTGCAAGTACCGACATTAGCCAACACTATCAAGATTGTAACCATTATTGTTACATATAAATATATCAAAGAGGGATCTTATTAAGAAATTAATTACTCTAATACCCGTGGTAGCGGGAGTATTAAAATCCCATTCCGACTGACTGCGTCGGGTCAGAGGACATGTTTGTACCGTGGTGCGAAACTATAGTTTGCCCATGAATATCAGAGATTGCCCATCTCTGGCTTCGTTCAAGCTCCTTGTTAAAAAACTATTTATCTCGCCCCAGTAATAGTTTAGTACAGTATACTAAGATCTAGTTTGATTATATATCATCATGACAAAATGTACCATTTATAATTTATTTGAAATTAAGTCGCAAGAAGACATGTAGATTCTTTTTCATTTTTCGATCAATCCTAATCCTCAATCCCTATTTAATTGTGACTCCTCCCCAAGCACGAGGGTTTCCTCAAATCGGAGAGTAGCACTCGGTAGTTGTATTTTTATATATCAGACCTGTAATCTCGTATACTTACCATAGATGATTGTTCTTTTTTTCTCTTGTTTATTTTCAATAAACGAATGATTTATTTTTAAAAAAATGAACAGTTAACTAAAATGGAGACATCTGCCAGACTGACCAGAGGCCTAACTCGAACCCGACCCTACCAGGATTGACAAGATATCCGCTTAGGAATATTTTGAAGGTGAACCCAATTCGACCTGTTCGTAGTTTTTACTTCGACTCCAACCGCAAACATATTCAGCTTGAAGATGGAAGCCTGTTAGTTTGTCGCCAGGCTAAATTTTTGCGAACTTCAATATTACTTCTTACGTCATTATTCAAACATAATTCTAACTAATCGAAATAATTCGTTGATGAATTATTACTTTAACCTTGTTCCGTCAATCTGCGGGGCAACGCTGGATATTGAAGATTTATTGCTTCAATAACAATCTTACCCCCACTTTACGGCCGCGGGAATAAGGCGGGTACGGAACCCCCTGTGCGAGGATATTACAACGAAGGACTGGGTGCCATTAACTGGAGCGAGTTTGAGGGTGCAAGAGCCCCCAGGAAGGCGAGAGAGCTTCGTTTGCGGCCCACTCAAATGAAACAAACAAGACCCTCGAGGCAGCCTTCCATTACTGGATACCTCCCAGGGCCGGGACTCCCTGAACCCACTGTTCCGTTGGACAAATAAACTGATATACATCCCAGAGGCAAAAGCTACGTCGTAGAGTCATCTAGCTGCTGAGCACTGTGTCTCTATAAGTATCCACGTGGCCATTGACGGATCACCAATTCACCAGCTTTAACTGTGACAACACCTATTTTCGTAACCTGTTCCATTTCAACCTACTGATCTAATGACTATTACGTTCTGAAAGCAGTTCCAATGGGACCCATTCGGTATGAAGGGCCAAGGCCCACATCAACTTATTCGACACCATTAACGGTAAAAGAGTGTGACCTCGATAGTGCATAATGTGCAACTAACAGGAATTCCCTTCTCAGTAATTCGAGGTTGGGGTTTTCCGTTCCAACGGCATGGAAGAGAGTCGTACTCTCCCGGTTGGGACGGGAACCGTAATACTTCAAAGCTGAGTCAAACATTTTTTTCCTCTGAATCAACCGTTTTTTCGCATGTCCCAAATTCTTATTACATGTGTCAGAGTGATAACGAAAACGAGTTCCGCTATCTGCTTTACAAGCAGATACCATGTTACATGGATATGTCTTCGATTATAGATTTCATAGCGGTTGTCCTCGAGAGTTATAAACAAATCCTTTAACTTTGGACAGTAGGCAACGAAATCAGATCTTGCTCTCTTGACATTCAGTTGACTTGGTGAGCCACTGTTTTATTTGACAAATCCGTTATATTCGGATGTTTATAAATTTTTTCCTGGACACACCAAGATCTGAAGATGTCCTCAGTAAAAGGACGAAACGTTATCAAATAAAACAATAAATGAAATAATTTCATTCATTTTCCCTGGGCCGCATCCCGACTAATTCCAACAAAACAACAGTTTACTTATAGAAATGTTGAAAATAACTGTGGAAAGAAGCCACTACAATGAGTTGTTGTTAACAGTCGACTGTTGTCAAGAGGATGAAAATGTTTCCTATGGAGTGGAGTAAATTATGCTATTGCTTTACGTTAAGAATATTGTAACCGGCTTATTAAAATTGTTTATAGTTTAGGAATGTAGCCAGGTACGTTAGGAGGGGGAAATTGGTAGCTTGAGATGTGAACATTTATCACATAAATCAAGCGCTTTCCAACGAGTGGCGAACGATTTCTGTGCGATGAAAACTGCGGAAGTTCCATTCCCCTAACAACGGCTGGGTTGTGCGTGAACATCATTAGAAATTGTGACATCAACTTTTGCGTGACGAAAATTTTTGGTTGACCCCCCAGAGCAAAGACATATCCATGTCAAAATAATTAAACTTCATAATAAACTCGGATTGTTCTTCAACAACATATCAGAAATAAAATTATTATACTTTTTTTTAAATAAAGAACATATTACATAAAAGTTCAAAGTCCATACTAGGTATCAATAATGGTACAAAATCGACGGTATGGTTCTTTATTAATTCTTCGAGAGAATGGCTACTGCCCCCTGGTCAACATCACTCTTCTCACCAACCTTGCACGAAAAGGTTCAGAGTTTTTGCCATCGTTAATGAAGTAATCCCATATCTGCTGGACCGATGGCTCATCCACAATGCGGTGAGTCCCTCAGCCCAAAACGGCGCAAGCTGAAAAATCGTTCCAACCATGCTCATACATAACCTGCGTCAGCTTGTGCGTTATGTTGTACTAGTCTCTCAGTTTATACCTTACTAAGGAGAAATATCGGCGAGTGTGTGAACCATTTTCAGGTTAACTCCACAACGTTTCCCGTTCAATCATGGCTTGCCTCCTTATCAAGCAAGTCCATATCCTCATTGCTGTCCACCCCAAGATGCCCATTGCAGTGAAATTTCCCATCTTTCTTTATTACATAATTTTCCAGCCGATATTGTTATTGTATCCACAGTACGACGTTTTACCACCTCCAAGCAAATCAAGAGAAACCTGGCTGTCAGTGTAAATTACTGCTGACTTTTGATCTTCAGAAACCACCATCTTGTACAGCAACACGAGAGCTCCATTAATTACCAACAACTCAGCTTGGTTGTTGCTGCAATGCCCCACCAGCCAAGATTTCTGTGATCACATTTCACCATTCCCTTTCCTGTATGCTATAATGCACATCCGACACAATTATCAATCTGAACCCCTTCGGTGTAAAATTCCAAATTATAATAATTCACAATCCCAATTCCGATTACACCAGCCTCAGAAGGATGTACCCAGAGGTTCGGAGGCAGATCCATCATCCGAAAATTCAGGAGAACCAGTACAAGCCCCTCAATAAGACAAGAACATCAGCAATCTAGAACGTCAATCCTATTGGCATAATCTCCGTCAAAATATGTGAGGCCCTATGCAAAATAGTCTTGAAACCACTTTAAATAATCTGCAGGGCCATTTTTCTCTGTATTGCTGGGAACTGCTTCACAACATACACCTTTGATAATTCATCACCCTCAACAGGCACCGCATAAAGTAAGATGGGTAGAACAGCTCTGGTTTGAGTATGTATCACTTTGAGCGCCTCAAGGCCCCGAATGCACTCTAGATGATCGTGAAAGCGCGTGAATCAATTCGCCAGCCTTGCAGCAAATCATCTTTTCATGATTAACCCAAGTCGAACTCTGAACAATCCAAACACCCAGATAGCAGAGGACAGTCACCGGAGAGTCGAATCCCATCCATAAACTCTGAATGGAGCCTCCACAATCGATTTATCCACGTTAAACACAAAACTTCTGAAATGTCTGGGCATTACGTGACAGTTTACGCCTGAGTTGTAAATGTTGAACTTATCAAAGACTAACCGCTCTTGCTCGCTTTGCTCGCCTCCACGTCCAGCCGAGGGAAGGGGAAGCCCCCCCGGGCCACCAATCAAGTTGCTCGCCTCGCGATGGTCTTTTACCCCCCTATTCAGGTGTTTTACAATTGAAACATGTAGGGAATGTTGCTCGCTTCGCTCGCAAACGGTAGATCCCTAAGGGTAGGTTTAACGTGTGTAGGGTCGCTTCGCTCGCTCAGTATGGCTGTATATGTGTAGGAAAACCCTCTTTGAAACCCGATGTATGTAGGGAATGTTGCTCGCTTCGCTCGCTCGGTATGGCTGTATATGTGTCGGAAAAACCCCGTCTTTATTCTGTTGAAATATCTCTCAAACGGAAAGGTTCCTTCCTTCAAGAGGTTCCCCTTCAAGTAAAAAGGGTCTGCGTCGCAACATTCCTGATAAGCCAGTTTCATTTAACTTCTCATTTTAATCAATTCGCCTCCCTTCCCATCACATTTTGTCCAACTTCCCGTCACTTTTTTTTATATCCGATTTCGGATTCAGATTCGGCGAAATCCAAACTGTATTTCACCCGCAAACACCGTCCCGAAAAACTTCTCTTTATGGGGTATGTTTTAATGAGAAAAAAAAAACGAAATTTTTCATCGGAATTTTCGAGAAAACGGGTCCGTACTCTTTCATTATTTTGACGCATTTTCCGATACTTTTCTTTCGCAATCCGATCGTGCCGTCGTCTTCCTCGTACGAAAACCTACGAAACCGGTATTTTTCTGAATTTTCGACGGCCATTTAGAGGGGTAGGGAAAAAGTGCCCGACAAACGTCAAAATTTAGGTTTAAAAAAAAACGGAATTTTGAGGTCGAAAGAGTGGGGGAAAACGAATAAAAAATAGCCTATAGTCTGACCGGGAGAAACACCCCGTTCGGATTTCTTCGACCGTTTGGCCATGAAACCGACACAGACTCACTCACAGACAGAGTTTCATTCTTACTGTAGATATCTGTGTGTGTGTGTTTGGTGGGGGGGGGGGGGGGAGATTTTAATGTTGCATCAGCTCTATGGAAAGGTTACTGTTCTTGTCTCATTGGACTTTTATCCAATTCCCAACTTTGGTTTGGTTTTTTCCGAGAAGGGAAACTTTAAATGCACCCACTGACGGGAAGTGATAAGTCAGGGAATACGGTTGAACAGTGCTATTGGAAGGCTGAAGAGGTAAATGGAAAAAAAATTAACGTGGGAAGAGGTTGAAGCTCAGGCTCATAAATTATGTCCCGCTACCTGGAATTTCCTCTGCCAGAGTTCTCAGGGAAGTTTGTAGCTGCCTTCGCCGGGTAACCCATTGATAAAGTTCGAGTAGTTAGTAATTAGGTAACTTGAAAGGGATTCTTTGAAACCTGAGTTTTTCAATGGTTTTATAGACGATTCATTATTTTTTCCCCAAGCCTATTAATGCAGCTTGTTGTTAGTTGATTCTTCACAGTGAGCTTTTATCCAAAAGCCTTGTCAAATGATACGTTTTTTCACGCCCATTATAGTGACTTTGGTCATTAGTTTAGCGGTTTAGATGAAGGCAAGGAAATCGCCTCGGAACGTGGCCCCGCGAGCAATACAATCAGGAAAGATGGGTTTATCGGTATAGATAGATGAATTTTGTTATAACAAGAGGTCCGCTCGCTTCGGTCACTCGTCCACGCCATGAATGTAGATCACAGTGCATAATCATACCAGTTTCTAATCGATTGTGTCAGTACTGCCTGGAAAAAACTCTCTACTGTTAAATATATCTACCATCCTAAAAAAGTTCCGTTCCAAATTTCGGCATCTTAAGTTGAATAGGGGCAAAATTAAGTTAAGAGCTCACTCAGCTAATTATTGAGGTCCGCCAAATTGTCCCCCGATCGGGGCAGAGGTCGTCGGATGAGATTATGGGATTTGTCTCTCATATAACACGCATGCTAAAGGATTTTGATGGAGCAATCCGTTTCTTGGAGCAATTTGGAGCTTTTATTTATATAGCCATCTACACAGGTATACGTAACTTTAAAAATGGGTAGGTACCTGTATTTCTCAACATCAGACGGAAAAATCGCACCGAAAATGAGAAATCTGGAAACAATTAACTTTTTAGCGAATTTTTGAAGAAAATTAAGCTATTGCTCTCGCCTCAAAATTTGTAGAATGTGAATTTTTGAAAAGATTGTATGCAGAAATCCGTTTCAGGCTATTCTGAATCATATTCTGAAGTTTAACGCATCTTTTTATGTATGTATGTATGTATATATGTATGTATGTATATATGTATGTATATATGTATGTGTCATTCCTGACGATAACTGTCCGTAGAATTGTGCTTCAAACGAACTGCTTCAGAAACTTCAAACAAATTTTAAAATGTTAAGGACACAAAACGAAAGTTCAAGTTCGTTGGCCAGCATGATCGGATTACATCTTCGGGTTGAAATTTTCAAAAATGTAGTCAAAAATTTCAAAATAGCCTGTTTTTTGCGATTTGTTGTGCAAAATAATTTTTTCAGCATACTAACAAGTGGTATATTCGGAATCAGAGTAAAATTTCCTATAAGAATATGTATCAAGTTTTCAAAAATTTCAAAGTTGAAAAATCAGTCAAAAATCGAAATAATGCCGTTCGCTAGTTGTAAAAATCGGTAATATTTGCATGAAACATTTGCATGAAACATCTTCAAAAATTCGCTCATGGTGTCATGCTGCATGACTGGACTTTTTTTTATGTCTACAATGGTAATGAGTAATACTGAAAACCATAAAAAATATATAAGTAACTAACATCAAAATATACAAAATATCCAAGTTCAACAGAGTTGCTTAAATGTGGCTTGTTTTTTTTCCGTTCGTATGTACAGAATCGTCACAAATAGTAATATTTTTATTGATTTCCTTGGTCACTCTGGAAGGTATGGACCATACGTTGCTACTTTTTATAGGGATTTTCAAAAAATTCTTGTTGGTCCGATGTCGCGGTATTTGGGAGTTTTTTTCCACTGTGAGCCGTCCAGAGCTGTTTTCCCGAACCGCTAGTCCAAAGTTTATGAAACGGGACAAAACAAAAATCACATATGGGGTCCAATTGGTCCTAGAAACTCGGCATCAATTTAAATGAACCCTAAAGATGTAGAACTAAAAGCTGAAATATTAAAACTCGAGATGTCGGAAACTTTTGAAACAAAAGTAACTCTTTTGGTATCCTATATATATTATGTGGTTTAAATGGTCCTACGAGAGCACAATACACTGATGCGAAATTAAGAAACAAAAAGTGAAACGGAAAGGAACTTCACAAACTAAATTTTTTATATTTCGGCTTATTTGCCTTTTTCAAATATAGAGCTAACAATAAAGTAGGTGTTGGGAAATTTTACGATGTCACAAAATCTTAAAACTGGAGCTACGGAATTTTCGTGGGGATTTATTGCACTGGATGGAATTTTCATCTTTTAATATTGAGCTCTCAAGACATTACTGTGAGCCTTTTTGGACTGGTGCAAATTGCGAAAGATGAAGTCTGGTGTAATTGCAAACTGATACAGAAATGATAAACCTTTGTGTAATAATTCCCAGTGAGCTATAAAATCTAACTACGTACCTGGAAACGTAAACCAACAAATTTTGAGGGAGGGAAGGAGGGGTAAGAAAAAGGTTCTTTGTTAGCCGATTACAAAGGTTAATGATTGGAAATAATTAACCAAAATAGTCTATGGAATAAGTTAATTTGTAGTAGTTTGATTGTAACAAACGTATTTCAAGGTGATTTTCGGCCTGTGTGCATGGTGATATTCAGTCTAGTTAAATCATCGTTACATTTGGAACTACTGCAACCGATATTTGTTCACGAACTGTCAATACGTAGGCTGGTCGAAAGGTCCGGCTATCCCATCACGTTAAATAGACGACGAGGCTTTAATGTAATCGAATTTCCTCGTTAAACTTATCATTCAACCAATACATGATTAGTAATTATATTCCATCGATAAACATTTGACGACAACTCAGTTCACTATTTGCTGAACGGGTTGAAATGCGGATGTTTGTGGGCTTTCAGTACGAGTTGCTAATCATTAAATTATAAATTAATCAACTTGATGCGTTTTATTTGTTTCATGACCAATATTTTATTAGGAAAATTAAATCAATTAGGTAATCAAACAAGTTGTGAAATGTGAAATTAAATTTACCACAGATTAATCAAAGATTCGTCATAATTTTTACTGTAATCTATCGCCTAACTTCTGAACACTAGAAGATTAACAGTTCCAGTCAAGCAGCACGATCGTATGAGCGAATTTTCTTAAATTATCGTACTATATTATGTTACACTGCATAGAAACTTAGCTATTTGAGTACAAAGAACATGTTAAAAACCAATTGTATGACAAAATTACTGCAACAAATCTCATTCTAAATAATATTTTGCAATTCGAAAAAGATTTTGAAATTTTAGCTTTTCTGGGGAATTTCTTTGTATTTTTCACCAAATATTAATGAACTTGAAGCAAAATTTTATTTGTTTTCATTTTATAATGTACAAGTTTGCTACTGAGAAACTTCTTTTGACAAAAATGTTGCTAAAAAGAATACAGGGTGTCTCAACTTAAGTAGGCAAGACTTCAGGGATCAATTCTACAAGTAATTTGCAACAAAAAGTGTCTCTTAAAGTGCTATTTTTTAGAGGCTTCGTTTTCGAGTTATTGACGATCCAAGATTTTTTTCGTGTTTTCGACCTTATCTTCTAAAAATGACTGTGACCCCATCATTCTTTGAGTATTCTCAAATCTGAGGATACCGTTGGAAAGAACGTTAAATTTCCTATCTTTTTAATGCCAAATCATAATTATTCAAGAGAGTTAAGATACAGAAAAAAGAGGTCAAAGTACAAACTTTGTAAAATTCTAAAAATTTGGGTTTTTTCAATCTGATTCCTCCCTCCATAAAAAAAATGAACAGTCGTTTGCAAGTACAGTAAAAACTTCAAAATCTTATCAGCTTTCTAACGGTATAGCCAAAAAATTGATAAAAGTAACAACAAGGAGAAAAAACGGCTTTTGAATGCGAAAAAACGTCGTATTTTTAACGAAAATCGATGGATTTCAGGAAAAAACGATCTCCCACAACTTTATGACTTAAATGTCGAATTCACGAATGGTGACACTTGCAGACCTCTACGGCTAACGAATAAGGGCGAAAGTGCCCTTTGACCCTCGAAACTCAGAGAAGAATCAAAATTTTCGAAAATTTCCTTCTTTGAAATCCATTTTGAGACGTTCTGAAACGAATCCTGGAGTCTAATGCTTTTTAATCTGCTATCTAACAGAAATAATGAGACTTTCTATAATAATTTGCTGCGTTTTTCTTATTGGTACATTAATAAAGGAAACATTACACTTATTCACTCACATATATTACAATTCGCTCATGGGTATTGTTTTGATTTGGTACTAACCCACAAAATACTGGAATTCGCAATAAGTTCATAACGAAACTCGCTCTTCACACCTATCACTAGTGAAAATCCTTTCCACCCTACTATTTCCTTTACAAAATATTGTAAAGGATAATATTTTCAGCATAATATTTTCAGAGAAAATTATCATGAATTTGAGCAAATTTTGTGTACATTGAGTGCTCAAATTTCAAAAAAATTGGCATGAATGTTGGTGGAAAATTGCGTGAATTTGCCTATAGGTTTGTTCGGCTAAGCATTCTGGACGAGTTCAGGATGGGACGGCATTCTGAAAGGGGAGGAGAGATAGGATCAGTTCGCTACCGTTCTTAACCGAACGCCTCCTGAACACGTACTGAACTGGTAGCCTACATTGCAACCTCCCTTCTTTTTTTCTTTTTTTTTTTTTTTTTTTAACATGGAATCATGTTTTAGCGATGGATCCCCCGCCGAAAAGTGAGACTATAAAGTGAGATGAAAGTAGCGCCAATAATTGTGATGATTTCCGCTTACAACCGAGTCTTTGCTAGGGATATGATACTTCGTCGTTTTTCATCCCACAAAATTCGTTGACCATTCGTTCGAAAGCTCTCGATTTATCCAACCATACTATATTAACTACTGCGAAGTGCGTGGCCAACAAGCTGAGTTATGAGCATGGTTATATGAATAATTGTTTACACACAGGTGATCATTCTCAATTATTGATATTGTGAACATGATTGCAACCGCTTGTTAATTTCTGATGATTTCATTGAGCTGGTGTTTCGATTATGTGATTCATAGCAGGTGATCCGAATATTGCGAGAACGGTTTGATTTGTGAAGCGGTGGTTAAATCATTTTAATAGGTAATTTCTATACTTTACACTATAGGAAGCAGTAATTTCGTATGTAGCCTCTTTAGCCTCTTTCTAAAATAAAGTGAATGTTTACTCGCGAGTTTCTATTAGGAGATCATCATCTCACAAGAGCTCAATCGTCGTGATCATTTCTATAATAAAGTGAATGTTTACTCGCGAGTTTCTATCAGGAGATCATCATCTCACAAGAGCTCAATCGTCGCGATCATTTCTATAATAAAGTGAGAGCGAGGAGCTAAAACATGATTCTATGTTTTTTACATTTTAGCAGTCAGGCTCAAAGTAATAACATCCGGGGGGGTCCAGGGGGGCGAAGCCCCCCTGGCGGGGTCAAGGGGCGGAGCCCCTTGCGAGGCCCGAAGGGCCGAGTTTTCTGTTTTTAATTGCATATTTACGGTATTTGTTGTCTTCTTTCGTTTTTAGTGTTTCAGAGTAGATTTTTAAACGTTTACGAATTTGATAGTTATACTTCTTTGCACTCAAAAAGCTCACATATCAAGACAATTTAATATAAATTTAGTATAATAGGTACCAACCTACCTACCATCATTTACGAAAATGAGAAAAACATCATGAGAAAACTAATAAATTTTTAGTTGCATTCAGTGACTAGGTATAGATTATTATATTCGAAAACTTCATCGGACTCGTAAAAATCTGAGTCAATCATTTTAACTCAAAATTATTCAACAAAAATGACAAGACGACACACGCAAACAGTAAACGAAAATATTCAGATGATAAGCGAAATGGTGATAAGACGATGTGATAAGCAAAAATATCTAGTGCGCATGTCTCGGACTAGCAGTCCCCACGAAAATCTCAGGACTGGTTGAACTGGTCTTGGAAACTAATGGATGCGTAAACGAACAGTGGACTGTCCTTACTGGACTAGTTCTACGCCTGAACGAACGCCTCAAAGGGGGCGGGGACCATCCTGAACCGTTCAGAATCCTTAGCCGAACGAACCTTATAATAGCATATTGTGAGGTAGGAGGAGGGAGGGAGATACAGCGGGGGACGTGTTTAGAATGTAGAGATTATGGACATGAAAGCGCAAGTAGCGGAGGGGGATCGATAGCCAGGAACAGGATTTTACACTTATTTGTTCACTGAGGGTGTAAAAATTATTATAAGATGATCATAAACACCTGTTCTTTCATTTGCTAAGAAATGTATTAAAACAGAGTGGCCTCATAGCGAAATAAAACGAAATAAGAAAGCACTTGCCCCCCTGACCATACATTGAGCGCTCAAATTTCAGAAAAATTGGCATAAAATTTTGGTAGAAAATTGCGTGAATTTGCCTATAATAGAATATTGTAAAGTAGGAGGAGAGAGAGAGATAGCGGAATGTACATCAGGTAGGGACGTTCGATACTTATCTATATTAGTACGGTATCGATACTTTTCTTTCGATACCAAGTATTTTGGTATCGATACTTTTCTTTCGATACCAAGAATTTTGGTATCGATACTTTTCTTTCGATACCAAGTATTTTGGTATAGATACTTTTCTTTCGATACCTACCAAGTATTTTGGTATCGATACTTTCCTTTCGATGCTAGTCCTGGTATCGGAAAAAAATCAAGTATCGTAAGAAATACTCAAATGGAAATTAATCATCAACTTATTGTATTGTGTTATTGTAAAAAATATATTGTTGGAGAAAGATAGGTTGGTAGAGGAAAAACGGAGGATTAGATAAAAACGTTCTGGTAAAAACGCTGATGATGATATGTCGCGGTACTTGAGCCAACCGGTGTTGTAATTGAAGGCAGACCCACTAACAGAGTGGGAGGGCACGAGGACGATATAGGTATCCTGGGCCTTATCAGCAAGCCCAGCTGATGCTGATTGCAACTTCTGTTCCATGTGAGAAACTATTCTCGAAGACAGGGATAATTTTGAATGAATCACGAAGCCACCAGTCCCCCAGACATCTCAATGAACTGGTGATTCTGAGCGGTATGGGGAAACAAGTTTGGGATTTGAAGGGGTAAAACCAATCAAACTTTGTAAAAATTTGTGTATGTTCATTTTTCAAATAATTAAAAGCGGTGGTGGTTGATTAAAGGGTGTTTTACTTTCTTGCCTGTTCAGTTCCTTTAACATATTTTAAATTTTTATTATCTTATCATCAGCAGGTACCTACAATACCTTTCTGTTATTAATCTACTTATTCGTTAGTATCAGTACTACTGAATAATATTTTATTAGTACTAGTGTAGTATACCAGTATACTATTGTAGTTGGTAAACTGATTTTCTTTCTCACTTTTTCCTAATGATAATTTTGTATAGATTCAAGTACAGTGTCGATACTATTGATTCGATACTAGTATGGTATTGATATTTTGATTCAAGTACTTTTACGAGTACTAATATCGATACTTTGCTGGTATCGAACATCCCTAACAGTGGGGGACGTGTTTAGAATGTAGAGATTATGGACATGAAAGCGCAAGTAGCGGAGGGGGATCGATAGCCAGGAACAGCGTGAGGAGCGACGTAGCGGCAACGCTTAGACCAGAGGACGTGACGTTACGAGGACGGCGGGACACGACGTTACGTCGTTATGTCTGACACCCGGGGGAGTCTCTCCCCCTCCGCCGCCTTCGCAGTGCAGCAGAAGCCCTCCGATGAGAGTCCATAGACGCTTTTCACATAGTGCACACGGAGGCGGAGGGAGGGAAGCGGGATGATCGTCTTCCGCGCCTAACTCCAACGACAACGGCGGAAGTGGAAGACGCTGGTGCCGCGACTGGAGGCGGTTGTTACTCACATCTCGGGAGTCGGTTGGTAGGTCGGCGAGTACGAAGTGGGGACGGAGTTAGGACGGGGGGAGGTGGTAGGAGGACGAGGACGCCCCCGCATGCCCTTCCCTCCGCTCCAGCTCCCGTCCGTCCTCACCGCTACACCCCCTTCCCGACCCTCCTTCCGCCATCCGCCCCAAACCAACCCCTTCCTACCTTTCCTTTTAAGATCAATATCCCTTTACAGTGTACTGAACCGTCTTCCAGTTAAACCACACGCCTGTACATTTTAGGGACGACCCTCGGGAAATTTACGAATCTGGGCGATCCCGTTGAATTCTGTTCAAACAGGCTAAAGTCCACATGTATTCGTAAAGCTGTCAAATGTACATTACATTTCCATCAGTTATCCAAGGTTTTCAAAACCATGTTAACTTCTTCCAGTTAAACCACACGCCTGTACATTTTAGGGACGACCCTCGGAAAATTTACGAACTGGGCGGTCCCGTTGTATTCTGTTCAAAAAGGCTAAAGTCCACATGTATTCGTAAAGCTGTCAAATGTACATTACATTTCCATCAGTTATCCAAGGTTTTCAAAACCATGTTAACTTCTTCCAGTTAAACCACACGCCTGTACATTTTAGGGACGACCCTCGGGAAATTTACGAATCTGGGCGATCCCGTTGTGTTCTGTTCAAACAGGCTAAAGTCCACATGTATTCGTAAAGCTGTCAAATGTACATTACATTTCCATCAGTTATCCAAGGTTTTCAAAACCATGTTAACTTCTTCCAGTTAAACCACACGCCTGTACATTTTAGGGACGACCCTCGAGAAATTTACGAATCTGGGCGATCCCGTTGTATTCTGTTCAAACAGGCTAAAGTCCACATGTATTCGTAAAGCTGTCAAATGTACATTACATTTCCATCAGTTATCCAAGGTTTTCAAAACCATGTTAACTTCTTCCAGTTAAACCACACGCCTGTACATTTTAGGGACGACCCTCTGCAAATTTACGAATCCGGGCGATCCCGTTGTGTTCTGTTCAAACAGGCTCAAATCCACATGTATTCGTAAAGCTGTCAAATGTACATTACATTTCCATCAGTTATCCAAGGTTTTCAAAACCATGTTAACTTCTTCCAGTTAAACCACACGCCTGTACATTTTAGGGATGACCCTCGGAAAATTTACGAACTGGGCGGTCCCGTTGTATTCTGTTCAAAAAGGCTAAACAAATTTACGAATCTGGGCGATCCCGTTGTATTCTGTTCAAACAGGCTAAAGTCCACATGTATTCGTAAAGCTGTCAAATGTACATTACATTTCCATCAGTTATCCAAGGTTTTCAAAACCATGTTAACTTCTTCCAGTTAAACCACACGCCTGTACATTTTAGGGACGACCCTCGGGAAATTTACGAATCTGGGCGATCCCGTTGTATTCTGTTCAAACAGGCTAAAGTCCACATGTATTCGTAAAGCTGTCAAATGTACATTACATTTCCATCAGTTATCCAAGGTTTTCAAAACCATGTTAACTTCTTCCAGTTAAACCACACGCCTGTACATTTTAGGGACGACCCTCGGGAAATTTACGAATCTGGGCGATCCCGTTGTGTTCTGTTCAAACAGGCTAAAGTCCACATGTATTCGTAAAGCTGTCAAATGTACATTACATTTCCATCAGTTATCCAAGGTTTTCAAAACCATGTTAACTTCTTCCAGTTAAACCACACGCCTGTACATTTTAGGGACGACCCTCGGGAAATTTACGAATCTGGGCGATCCCGTTGTGTTCTGTTCAAACAGGCTAAAGTCCACATGTATTCGTAAAGCTGTCAAATGTACATTACATTTCCATCAGTTATCCAAGGTTTTCAAAACCATGTTAACTTCTTCCAGTTAAACCACACGCCTGTACATTTTAGGGACGACCCTCGGGAAATTTACGAATCTGGGCGATCCCGTTGTATTCTGTTCAAACAGGCTAAAGTCCACATGTATTCGTAAAGCTGTCAAATGTACATTACATTTCCATCAGTTATCCAAGGTTT
This sequence comes from Adelphocoris suturalis, assembly GCA_030762985.1. Classification (NCBI taxonomy): domain Eukaryota; kingdom Metazoa; phylum Arthropoda; class Insecta; order Hemiptera; family Miridae; genus Adelphocoris; species Adelphocoris suturalis. The sequence continues at coordinate 85,217,534 of CM061045.1, forward strand.
TCAAAACCATGTTAACTTGGAAACAAAATCTATATTAATAAAATCGTAAGTATGTATCTCTGTAAATTGATTAGAATCATGAAATTTTGCGTTTCTTTTCTGTTTCATGCTATTTGTAGATGATTGGTACAATTTTCTCAATTTTTCTCTGTCTGTCCGTATGTTTGTCCGCTTTTCACGGTGACAGGGATCATTGTACCACTAATAGGAGTGTTGGGAAATGTCTGTATCAATCCAACTTAAATTAAAGGCTATTTGAAGTTTTTGAAATTTGAGCCGGAAGGGATGTTTAAGGAGAGGGGAAGGGGGTAAAATGGGGTATCTTGGACACCATTGAACGAACTGGGGATCTGATTGGACGAATATAGTTGGATTATTCTAACTTATACCACAGGCTACTTGAAATTTTTCAAATCTGCCCAATAGAAGGTGTTTTAGGGAGGGGGAGGGGGTGAAATGGGGTATCTTGGACACCATTGAACAAACTGGGGATCTGATTGATCGGACATGTTTGGATTATTCTAACTTAAATCACAATCTACTTGAATTTTCTCAAATCTAACCCATAGAAGGGGGTGTTTTAGGATAAGGGGGGGGGGGGGGTATCTTGGACAACACTAAATAAACTGGAGCTGTTTGGAATACTCTAACTTGAATCACAAACTACTTGTATTTTTTAAATCTGAACCATAACGATAACGGGTATTTTGAGGAAGGGGTGGGGATGGAATGGGGGTATCTTGAACATCACTGAATAAACTGAGGACCTGATTGATAAAATATGTTTGGATAACACTAAAAAACCACCGCCTACTTAGACATTGTCAATTCCGACCCACAGGTATGTTTTTGGGGGAGGGCGTGTGGAAAGGGGTATCTTTGACATCACTGAACAAACTGGAGATCTGATTGGTGGAATATATTTAGATTACGTCATCATCAATCACAAGCTATTAAAAAAATTTCTAGCCTCAACTATAGGGAGATGTTTGTGGTAAGGAAAATAAAGGAAGGGAGTGGTTAAATGGAATAATTTGGTCATTACCGAACGAACTGGTGATCTGATGTTAGGACGAATGAAATTGGATTAGTCTGTACGTTTTCTTGGCTTACCTTTCAAGAATATTTTTAATCTGAAATATGGGGATGTTTGTGGAGTGGGGGTGGGGGTTGATCTTAGTTGTTTGGTCCTAATAGGTAATTTATAAGTAACTACTTTTAAGTAAGGACTTTTTTGAATCAGATCCATAAGGGTGTCCCAAAATGTGATGGGTTGGGGGGGGGGGGGGGGGGCTTGCTTACATTCAAATCAACCTGTGCAACGCACGGGTGAACCAGCTAGTATCGGAATGCACTGCTAAAAAGAACAATGTAGGTACGAAAAATCCGAAAAAATCACCATTTTGCAAAACTCATTTGGCATAAGTTAATAGGTATTATTCAATTTGTTTTTGTCTAAATAACTTGTATTGACATAAATCCCTGAAATTTGATAACTGGGAGGGCTGAGAATACAGTAATTTGAATTATTGAATTGAAGTTGTTGACTTGAAAAAATATTAAATTAATAAAAAATTAATTACTATTTTAAAATTAGATAACTATTTTAAGAGGAAATTTGACAACCATATTAGTTTAACTCCTGTATCCGAGTCCACATGTACCGCCAAGCATCCCTGCAGTAAAAAGTCAAGCTGTTATAATCATTGTAACTACACAGCATATCCCATCATTTTTCTCATGCCATCCGACTGAGTCCAAACCTCTTCATCCTGAACTCACTCAGGACTGGACATCTTGCCAGAAAGTGCATGGTGTCTTCGTTTTTGCAGAGGTTACACATCGAACACTGCTGACCGGAGCATCGCGTTGCACAGTTGTGATACAGTAACCCTGTCCTTGCCTTAAAACTCCATCTCAACACATCAATAGTCGGCACATTAATTTATTGCAGCTGGTCAATTTATTGTTGCACCAAGTAATAGTGATGGTGGCAGGTGGAGAGTGAGGACTTTACCATCAAATCCTCCCCGGTTATATCACAAATGCTCCCAAATCCTGCAAAAGTGATTTTTCGCTGTTTAATACAATGTGTATATCGTATAGACTTGGCTAGAGGGCTATGTACGAATGCTTCCGTGAAATAGACTAATTTTTGGTTACAAAGGATGATGACGACGAGACTGGATAGAGGCTGAAACCGTCAGCAACAGCCACCGATGCTACAAAGTCGTAAGCACCACCTATACAGGCGAGTCGTTCTACTGCGTGTTTGGAACAATCTTTAAACCAACCCCATTCCAACATATTTCTATTTTACGATACTGCGTTTGCGTGTATGTGAATGTGTGATGTTGATGTGTGTGTGAAAATGAGAACAACTACTGGCGATTTCAGACGAAAAAAGACTAAGAAGAGGAACGTATTGCCAAGCTGAATGCGAAATTCGAGAGGGGCGAAATGTCACTAGGTAAATTCGTTCAAATTCTATCCGTCAAATATCTGCCATATATCCATAAAATAGTTTATTAGATTTTATTATTGACGCATTTATAGTCTGAAATTGCATTTTTTTTTTTTTCTCAGTCTGGTTTTGAACTCATCTGGGTGCAAATATAGAGAGCTGCTCGGCTGGTGCGTTCATACATGCATTACAGGAACATTCTTACATTTGTCTGCTCTATTAGTGAGAGCATTCGTACATTCTCCGTAGGGATGTACGGGAGCGTTCGGGAATACTGGAGCGAGCGTCGCAAAGCGGTAATAACAGCCAATCTAGGTGGACATTTGGGAAAAATTTCGTATCAACGGATCGAAGAACGGACTTTATCCTGTCATCAGGAATAGTTGGCTACATAGAAACTGCATTGTGAATGCGATTTGACTCAACGACACTTGTTCATACACGGCCGTCACTTTAAGGAAGGAGATGGTTCTCATTTTTAAGTAAGTTAACACTGCGATTAGTTTTGTTCTGTTGGTTCTTGGAGTGAATTATGCAGATATTTTCCTTTCGGGTGTACTTATTGGAGGTAAGTAGAACATATTTAGGGTCACGTCATGGGATACCAAACGAGCACTTTTTCGATCGCTGGTGGAGTCAGTGCTTTTGTACTCGGCTGAGGTCTCGGGGGTATGGTATGGCGACAAGCTAGAGCCAGTGCAATCCCAATTTCTGAAAGGTCTCCTTTATCTCCCACGTAATACACCGAATCACTTTTTACGAATTGAGACTGGGTTCCCTGCACTTAAGGCCATTGTTTATGAAAGAGCAATTAATTACTGGGTCAGGATTTCTATGATGGATGAGAGTAGGTGGCCCAAGATTTGTTTTAGGGTATTGGAGAATATGCATAATTCTTCAATCAGTCCAACTGATCATAACAACTGGTATACCTGCATTTTTAACATGCTTGCTGTCCTTGGCTATCCTAACAGCTGAGGACCCTCGAAATTTGAAATCGATCCTACCGTCACTAATCGAAAAACTCTACAACCATTTTTGGTGCCAGGACATCAATATGGTTTACAGTGCCAGATTTAATATGTTCTATAGGAGGATAGCGGACTATTCAGGTAGGCAGAAGTACTTGGGACTCATTCAAAATGTCCAGATTGAGAGGGTGTTGTGCCAGTTGCGTCTGTCTTCAAAGTTTATCGTAACTGTTTATTATAGAGGTACTTCTCATAAGTTTAGAAGCGAGAGCTTATGCAATATATGCAATATGAAAGAAGCTGACACCCTCTGCCATTTTTGTCTACGTTGCCCGATCTTAGAACCGTACCGAAGGCAATTCATTGCGAAATACATCTGTGGGCTCCCAGTGGTTGAGGATGAGGATCGTCTGGCTAATTTGCTCGATTTTGGTGATGATAGGGAGAAAATGTTAAATTTATTTCATTTTGTTACTAGTGCACTGGCACTTCGATTAATTGCGCTCACCGAATAGGGTCTGATATGTACAGCTTTGGCATTGTATAGTGTACAACAGGATAGGCTTGTTGTGGATATTGTACGAGTACCACAGGTATAGCGTGGATGTTATGGATTCATAAAGGATTATTATTCTTTATATTAATTTCATATCGATGACCTCGTTTATTTTGCATGTACTTCATTAAGCTGTAATGCCCTGCTAACTAGATTAGGAAGAAGATATTTAACTTATTTCTTACCTATTATATACTTTTCTAATGATGATGTGTAAGTGGACCTGAACTCTTTGTAATAATCATTGATTTAATACAATAAACAACTTACTACTACTACTACATATTTATCCAGCAATGGGGCTCCGAACTAACAAGGTCCACCGCTAGGAGTCGATGACAAGATTTTTCCCTTGTAGTACGTAGCATCGCCCCTTTTTGCTCTACAATTCTTTCACCGCACCACCAACCTCATCAATCCTTTTCAAAAATGAAAATTATATTATTACCCAATAAATTATTATAATAAAGGATCACACCAACAAACAGAAAACCGACAAAACAACAACTTGTGTCCGTCACGACTGGCCTAATAGGCAACAAAAAAAGTCCAGTCCACCATGAGCGAATTTTTGAAGAAATCTTCGACATTTCAGTCGCTATTGATCGTGTAGAGAAATTTACAACTAGCGAACGGCATTATTTCGATCTTTGACTGATTTTTTAAACTTTGAAATTTTTGAAAACTTGATACATATTCTTATAGGAAATTTTACGCTGATTACGAATATACCACATGTTAGTATGCTGAAAAATTTATTTCGCACAACAAATCGCAAAAAACAGGCTATTTTGAAATTTTTGACTACATTTTTGAAAATTTCAACCCAAAGATGTAATCCGATCATGCTGGCCAACGAACTTGAACTTTCGTTTTGTGTCCTTAACATTTTAAAATTTTTTTGGAGTTTCTAGCACAATTCTGCGGACAGTAATCGTCTGGAATGACATAAGGCACTACACATACATGGTTGGTATACATATTGAGTACATACATACATAGGTACCAACTGGTAACTTCAGAATATGATTCAGAATAGCCTGAAACGGATTTCTGTATAAAATGTTTTCAAAAATTCACATTCTACAAATGTTGAGGCGAGAGCAATAGCTTAATTTTCTTCAAAAATTCGCTAAAAGAGTAGCGAATGTAAGAAAACATATTCTCGAAACTTGTGATTTTAAATTTTTTGAGCCATTGCAATAGCTTCTTTTTTCAATGAAAATCCGCTAAAATAGGTATTTCACGACCACCAACCGGATATTATTATTATTCGAACACGGGCGCATGAAGATGATGACTTGTTTTTCAGCCCAATCTGAGACAAAATAAACAACAACCCTCCTTAGGTACGCTATTTATCCCACACGTGCAAATATGAGCGCTTTTGGAACAGGCTTTCGACGTTGAACACTCAGGATTTCGTTGCGGAGGTTATACGAAGGTTATTAGGAGACGAACGCCGCACGCAACACAACCTTTATTAGCCTACCTGCCTAAATACGTTTCACCATCATCCTCTTTCCACACGTATGCACTGATATACTGAAGGGGAGAAAAACAATTAGCTCGGGGAAGATTTAGGGGGAAAATATGGAAAATTACCTATTGAGAACTCGAGATCAAAACAAAATAAGCGGATTAATTAGTTCTTCGGGAAACGAGACTAGAAACTACAAACAACTCAAAACAAGGTTGCCACTTGCCAAATTGTTTTTGCCCAACAAAATACGTAGAAACGATGGAAGATCATTAGTGTCTTCATCAGCCGATTATATCAGCTCATTCGATTTACTCGTTAAATGAAGCACATGAAGGTTTACATTTTGTAGAAAGGCTTACATCGATACTTGAATCTAATTTGTATCCATCCGTAAGCAACAACAACTTGGTAATAACACTTGCGTCAGCCGTGTGCAAAAACAGAAATTGGAGCTTTTAATTTGAACTGCTCTACCTCTTTGAAATGAATTCGATTTGTTGGCTTACAAGGATTTTTCTTTGATTATTAGGATCGTGATCGCTTATAAAATCTTTTAAAAAAATCAGTTCGTAAGCTCGTTATACTTGGGTTCACCAACTGTAATGAATACTGATTGTTCGGGTTTTGAGATGTGGTATGGGAGAAGTGGTGTTCAAATGTACTTTCTTCCTCTGCCAACCTTGACAAAATTTGTTGCTTCCTCACTACCGATGACAGCGAGCCTACGTATTCTTCCAGGAGATTCGAAACAATTTTGAACTCTGAAATGCTACTTCTTTTTTTTTTTTGTTTTACAGCTATCCTAACAATTATTATGATTCCACGTTTGCCTATGATCCTTGTCTCGGAAAAAAGAAAGTAGATCCATATGGATCCCCACAGTAGTGTGAACCTGTACACTTACATTAGAACGTTCATTAAAATTGACGTCATCATCCTGGAGCTGTTTTTTCGCATAAAAACGCACAAAAATGATTGAGATATGGTTGATTTTAAGCTCCATACCAGCCTATCCTTAACACTCACTTGGAAAGGCACACACAGTAAAATTACATGATGCCTGCTTTTTAGTTAGTAAAAAAGGAACGAAAAAAAAACCATGGTCGGGAGCTGAAAAATGCATTAATTTGGCGCGCACTGGTGGTTTGGCCGCCAGTAAAGCCAGTAAACGGGCATCTAAAAATCTATAATAGGGTAAACCTGATGTACACTTTACTGTGTGTGTGCGTTTCCAAGCTGAAAAGCTTCAGGATAGGCTGGTTTGGACCTTAAAACCATCATATCTCAGTCATTTTCATGCGTTTTCATGCAAAAAAACAGCTCCAGGGTGATGACGTCAATTTGTCTGAGCGTTTGAATGTAAGTGTACCTACAGGTTTACACTACTCCCCACGCTTTTTTTATTTTTTTTAAGCATTGGTAGCTACCTTCTATTTTGTGTTACAATGAGGTAGATAGTTAAAGCAAAGCTCAAAGGGGGGGGGGGGAGGACTTCTCCACCGGGAAATTTTGTTCCATAAATGGAACCCTACTTTTTTGAAATTAAGTTTTCATGAACTACTGATGTGCAATGAAAAAATTGGCTTTTCCGATCAATACCCAAGGTTTTGAGGTTTCCAAAGTTCTTTTCAACTTTTCCAAAATATAAAAATTTAGGTGATTTTTAGATGTATTAATATAGGAACTACTATGGAACCTCATTGGTGAAAATTACCTACTACATTATATTCCGATTTTGATGAAACTGTAAAGTAAAGGACACGCCGGATGCGTTTAATACTGGAATTCTTGTTTCTTTCCGTGAAATTGTCCGAATTCTCTCAAAATTGATATGAAGCGTATGTGAGGATGGTATCGAGGATATGTGACAAATCACATTGCGACTAGATCAACTATGGATACTGCGCATATGCAAACGTAAAATTGGTACACATTGGGATTTTCAGGGATTGAAGAGGACAGCTCTGTTGAGTTTCCCCAAGAATTCCAACTCCGGTGGACCTTTAGTGCAACGGGTGATCACCATATCGCTATGCTGGCTTTAGGTATTTCCTCCCAATTCGGCTTTGTAGTGAATTTTCGTAGAAAATGAAGCTATTGCAATGGCTCGGAAATTTTTAAAATCAAAATTTTCGAAAAATGTATTCATTCAAATCCGTTTTGAGGCATTCTGAAACGAACCTAGAGTTCAACATATATATAAATATATATATATGTGTGTGTGTGTGTGTGCGTGTGTGTGTGTGTGTGTGTGTGTGTGTGTGTGTGTGTGTGTGTGTGTGTGTGTGTGTGTGTGTGTGTGTGTGTGTGTGTGTGTGTGTGTGTGTGTGTGTGCGTGTGTGTGTGTGTGTGTGTGTGTGTGTGTGTGTGTCATTCCAGACGATAACTCCCCATAGGATTGAATTACAAATTCCGTTCTTGCGCCAAAAAAAAAAATTAAGCTTTCCAAACGAAAGGATGATTTTGTAGGCGAGAACGTTATGAGCACATTAAATTGGTCAAATTTCGCAAAATCTACTAGAAAAAAACACTACGAAAACGGTTAAAAATCGTTAAATGTATATTTCTTGGTAGAATATTGCTCAAACAAAGTTTATTATCTATAAAATAGAACCTTCAAAAATTCATTTACAACATTATGCTGAAAAATGTAATTAAAATTCATTAAAATTTGCTTAAAATCTGCAAAAATGGCTGAAAATTCAAAATCTTTATTTGAATAGGGTATTATTATAAAAAAGACGTTTTTTGCCATAAAATTAATAGTTAACAATTTCCTTGCACGCAAAAAGCTCAAATTTCAAATGAATTTACCAGTACTTATACAATACGGTAATTTACGAAAATTTGCTCATACGGTCATGCTGCATGACTGGAACATGTTTCTTATAGACTATTCCGGTATGAACCTGACCTCCGACAATACGGAGGTTGCTTGGCAACGAAATAAAATAATTTTGCACTTTATGGGGTCAAATTTTATCGATCCCTTGAGCTTTTCGCTCGTGGATTTCCAATATGTAGTTCGCTATTTGATTTACAAATTTATTTCGTAGCACTTAAGGGCAGCATTCCATCAACCCCGCCTCCCCCTTCGCCTCACCATACTGCTTCTATCCACGACAACCTACGAATCAGATTAATCCAGCTGTCATTGTACGTACAAGTCCACTAACAATTGTGAAAGGATTGTCTGGATATATCCTATTTACATTTGCTTTGCAATGTTGTCAAACCGATTTTGTTTCCATAATGAACGACCTCCCAGTTGTTAATGGATGCTTTTGTTTCAAATACCCATTCTCCTCTGTGTATGTTTCTAGTAGTCGAACTTTCAATCGAGCGGGGAACGGGGAGGAAGCCTTCACTGGCAGCGAGGTTGATGTGTTTTGTAACGATTTGACAGATGATGAATGATGTTGAACTGTCGCAAATGTCATCACTGTCTATTATTCTCCTTCCATTAAGCCACAAACGAATCAGGAAGTTGAAGAATTCGATGAAGATGACTGAAACAGGTTTTGTCGTCTACTATTTTCAATAATGAGCCTTTGTAATCTACCAAGAATAAAATTAACCTCTCCGCAGCTTGAACGTATATAAGCGAATTTTCGTAAATTATCATATTATTACAGTACGTTACATTTTTAATAATTTGAGCAAATAAATTGTTAAATACCAATTTTATGGCTAAAAACTAGTTCTAAATAATCTTCTGCGATTCAAAAACATTATTGGGATTTTTAGCTCTTTTTTAGTTTTTTATCGACTTTTCAGTAATATTAATATAATTCAAGTATATTTTCAGCATAAATTTGAAAATTAAATTTTTTAATGTTCTGTTACCTACATTGTTTATTTTAAAAAAATTCAACTACAGTTCTGCTAAAGAATATACATTTAACAATTGTTAACCAATTTTAGCCATTTTTAGTGATTTTCATTGCTCATTTTTTGTGATAACCAATTTAATTTGCTCATGAGTGCTGTCCAACGAGCTCATCCTTTCATTTGGAAAGCTTTTTTTTTTCTTTTTTTTTTTAAGAATGGTATTAATTTTTATTTGAATCCTAAGGAGAGTTGTCGTCTGAATTTCACGCACGCACGCGCACACACGCCCACACACACATACGCTAGAAAATCAATAAAAGCTCTCTAAAAAAGCAAAAATTTCCAATTCTTATTATTGTCACGGAATATTATTTAGAACGAACTTTGTCACCATAAAATTTATAATTAACTATTTCTTTAAACGTAAAGAGCTCAAATTTCAAAACAATGTAACATAATATAAAACGAAAATTTACGAAAATTCGCTAATACCATCATGCTGCATGACTTTATTAGATTAATTAACTTCTCTTCGGTAGGCGTTCAAGCCTATGCAGATATATTTGGATAACTAATGTATGATAAACGTTGTTTAGTAGTTATAGACTGGTGTTCTGCGAAGAAGGGCTATCCAACAAGGAAATAATAAACCTCTTTGTAATATTTCGCAGCGTTTTCTATTTCAATCCTAAAGAGAGTTATCGTCTGGGATGACACATACATACATAAATATATGTATATGAAAGAGCCCAGGAAGTTAAAGCCCAGGAATCGTTTTAGAATGCATTAAAAAGGATTTCCATGATCAAAAATAATTTTAATTTTAATTTTACAATTTTTAGAGCCATTACAATAGCTTTATTTCCATCGAATAAACTTTGAAGTCAATTCCATGAAAGCAATAAGGAAAGATGAATTTTGAAAAAATTAAACTAATTAAAGTTTGGTTGGGCAGTGTTGGAATGTATGCACAAAGCTTAGAGAGAGCTTAACAGTTTTTAGGAAGCATGTGAGAAGCTCTACATAACTAGTGGGGAGGTGTTTTGGTAAACAAATATTTGCTACACATTGAAAGAATGATGGAGGCAACAGACCTGCTTCTGGCGTTGCCAACGTTATGAAAAGAAATTCCGTAGGTGCCTGACAAGTGCTGTCTATCATGCGTCAGAGGCAAGAGGGGCTCCTTCGAGCTGTTAGTATTTCAAACTTATTGAATTATTTCTTTCATATTGATTTTTCTCTCATGATGGTAATTTGAACTTTGAGGAAAAATACGTCTCGTATTTCGCAGGGTCAACATATTCGGATGAAACTCCGACTAAGCTTTCGTTATTCCGCGAACTACAATGTGAAATTGAGAAAAGAGAAAAAATTGTTGTTCATTTCATTATCCGAAATCTGTAGGTAACAGTTAAAGAACCATTAATATCAGCCCAAATCAGTGAACCACCCGTATCTCGACCTCATGTAATTGGTTTGTAACGGTATATCGGAGGGGTATATTTGTTTCGCTACAATACCAAAGAGCGTTCGAGCGAGTTTCCATTTTAATTATAGAATTGAAGAATTCAAATAATTTAATTTCACTCCGATACACTGAAAAGAAACAATTGTTGATGTACGTGTGGGCTTAATAAATCATTCACCACGAGTGAGGCACCGTATGTAACAGGATACAAAATAGATTTATTCTGCCCAGTTTTAATTAAACGGTTGCTAAGATCAAAATGGTGTTTGTATATATTCCTTCAAACTGCTGCCAGTAGTAAGAAATCAGGTAGGAGAATATTAGGTAAGAAATAGGTAGAGAAAACAGATTAAACACATCTTTTAGTCGTGTAGTTTTATGTTTAATTTCGATTAACATGGGGTAAAAAGATGTGTGCGTTATTTTGGACCATGAGGGCTCTAAGGTCAGCCTGACAATTTGTTATCAAGCAGCCACCCTACAAATCTTTGTTTTTTAGTATCTTTGGAATAAATCCACTACACATATCAAGGGGCCGATCAGGAAATTCGGCTACTTTCTGAGACGTGGAAGATCCATCTTCCACCCCAATATGATCATCCTATAGTCTAATGTATACCAGACCGTTCTTCTGGACTCCCGTAGTCTTGAGGATGCTGCTAGAATGATGGCACACAGAATTTTGACTTTTGCCCATCGAAATACCTCTGAACCGCTCCACTTTTCTGAGGGAGTCCTGACTGGAAGTTTGCTGAATAGGCGCTTTCTGTGAAGATCCACATCACACGATGAGATGAGAGGAGTGGCTGGGGCTCTGAGATCATCTCAGGCTGGATCGTAGTTCCTGTTATTTGAACCTGGTGCTCCATTTAGATAGCTAAAGCCAAATGAAATAACGAAGCATTGATTCTCGACGTACGACGAAGGGTATTGGGATGCTGGTGAGTACTCCCAAAAATAATAATTCTCATCAAGTCCGATATTGCAATTATATTTACACATTTTCCTTCCAACTGAACAAAACAAGATTATTTGTTGCCGAAGCTGATGTTTTAGTATGAGAAATAAAGTACCACCCCAAGCTATCATCCCATATTGCAAATACGATTGTACCATTCTGCAGCATATCAATTTTAATTTGTCTTTGGGCAGTAAGTCCCTCATATCACAGAACACATGAATCTACATTATAATTGTATTATTTGTCAATACATGATTTCCAGTTTAGCTCGTAATCTAAAAATAAGCCAAGGGGCTTACCTATGCGCTCTAAAACGCGAAGCTTCATCGAAAGAATATGGAGAATTACAATCACATCTATGTCAGGATACTTTCCGCTTTTGTTCTTCGACTACTTTTTAGTTTACTACCATATACAATTAATTTAGTCTTTTTCGAGTTTAATGAGAGGCAATTCTTATAAAACCATTTGTTATTAAAAGAGACAAAAATTAATCCAAATAACTTTCAGTGCTCATCTCGTGATCTCCGACAGCCCCAGTTTTCCACAGAGGTACCACAGAGGAAACTGGGGGGTGGGGGGTACTATTGTCTTCATAAATGGGGTTTCCTCTCTTTCAACGCCAGATTCGTTTGAAAATTTTTCACCCCCCTTCAAGCGTTAGCGGCCGTGAACACTCTGCCCCAGTTTTTTAAGCAATAACCGTCTTCCTCGTTTAATAATTCAGGGATTAAACTCAACGTTGCACCAGAAGGTGCTAAGAGGTGTTTTTCAAATTTATTAGTTCCAGACTGAGCTTCTTTCGACCGTTAACTCAACAACTTCCACATAAGTAAGTATAAACCGCCTTCAACTTACATTATCTCGGGGATTCTAACTGAATGCGTTAACGGCTGGGTTTCGCTGCCTTGTGCTGTTTAAGTATTAATACCGCCCTCAGCTCTCTCGGAAGTCTGTGTTCTGGCGAGCGTGGCCGCAGAAAACTTCAAAACCGGCACCATTTTTCAAATACGCTGCTAGATTTCATAATGACCGTCCATTAAGCAATCCATCCCCAAATGTTATATTAATTGTTCGTCGGACTTTATAGGTTAATATGGACAATGTTGGATAATCTGTTTTTGCAATTTTTATCAGATAGGTAGCGTAAAAGACCATATATTGGCACCATACCCAGCACTATACCCTCAAACTTTAGAAGTTAATAATAACCATCAGACATATTCCTTAGGTGCTCAAAAAAATTTTTTCCTTCCATAAGTTTATTTTCTGGCCTAGTTATCGTTCACATTTGTGGAAGCATCAGCTTGTTTCTTTTCTTGTAAGTTTTTTAGGAAATCTCGTCTAGATATCGTATGACAAATAAGCAACATTCTTCTACTCCAAGTAGAATCCTAATATTCATGAATTACGTTCTATTTTTCTTCCTGTACAACATTCTACCTTCATTTTCTGTTAATGTTCAGTATTTAAATTCATATAATTATTTCAAGGTTCAAATAATGACCCATTCTTTTTTGAATACTCAAATGCTGGTACCGTACGCTGTGACTAAACCTGCAACAAAGTGTGACCGAATTGGTGGAATTATATCCTTTACTTCAGTGATCTACCTACCTATTTATACAGGGCCGGTAAATGAGATGTACAAAGATAGTAATGATTTGGAACTTGTTAACGTTTGAATTCAATGAGATGAGTACTTTTTTTTTTTTTTTTTCCCCCAAGTGGCATGAACCTTTAAACGGAAATTGTGATAAGTGATTTTAATGATGTATAAATTTATTAAGATATTGCTTTCTTCATTGTACCGATTTCATTCAAAGAAATCTGCAATTGGACCGTTCTCCAGGTGACCCTCTATGAACGTCGATATAGACTGATTTTAAGAAGGAAGGTTAGACACTGACATGATAAAGAAATGGTATGACAACGTCGTATTCGGAAATAATTGTTTGTTTTGTTTTTTTCGCTCTCAACGTTGTTGTTTGCCGGTCGAGTTCGGGGTGAAGGAAGCCATATTCTGAAAGGGCTCCAGAAAAAGTTATGTAACGAGCTGAGATGATCAGCTGAGCCCTTTGCCTCCCAATAGCCGTGGATATCTCTGATCAAGAGGCATTTTCTCGAATCATTCATTTTCTACCAATGTCTTACACCAGAAATCCAATAGGTGAACGAATTTGGATATTAAGAGATAGTTCTATGTCCGCCAGTACAATCTAGTTTCCGTTTCGCGACAGCTTTTTCGCTCCCGATTATGCATATGTAGTAGTTATATTTTCCCAACACCCTGAAGAGCGGGAGTAAGTCGTACAAAGTGTCCGGATACTACATCTATAATGGAGTAAAACACCACCAGATGCACCTTTTTATCTCAGTCTGGTTACGTGATACATGCAAAATAATTGGTTTGACAAATTTTGAGGTTGAGGTGATACCGTTTTAATACGCGTTTGCATATTTGCGATCACTGCGATTGATCAGACATTAGCGAGAGATTTAATTGGATGATTGATTCAATTTAATTTACGAACGAAGTGAGTCGCTACTTTTGACTCGTGTTGCATTTGCCAGCGTGCATGTTTGTGTTTGAGTGTGTGAGTGTGTACAATTTTGGATTGATGAACTTGAAATTCGGAGGATATCCCGGATTAGCTGTATAGCTTTTGGTGACGAATTGACGACACAAACTTGTAGTCGGCGTTGACGATAGTCGTCAAATCGACCGAAAATCGATTTTGGTATCGTTTTCAATAGTTTTCGTCAAAAAAATCTACTGAATCAACTATAAAAGCTTTAAAAGTTGTCCTTAACGACAATACGACATCGTCGTCGTCGTCGCAGACGTCAGTTATTGTCCATTCGTCAAAAAACGAGTTTGGTATCGTTTTCAATAGTTTCCATCACATAGAATCGACTGAAACCCTTTTAGATGTTTTAGTTATTTAGTGGTTGTTTTAGTTATTTGTAGGACTCTACGAAATCGCATTACGTAAACAGCTATATTTATCATCCTAGCCACCAAACTACCTTCGGTTGCTAGAATTTGTTCATCACCTCAAACATCGTGAGGCACCAAGTAAGCGAACTCACTAGTTATAATTACTGTTTGGCTGCTGATTTTACACGGAGAATACTTTTCAGACTATTGCCTTAGAGAAAACACTTGTTTATATACAGAGGCGTTGACAAATTTAACCAGCTTCTAGTAGATAAATAAACTCCAAAGAATATATCAAATTTGAAGAATTCCTCACAAAAGTGTTTACTTGATGATCATGAAGTATTTTTTACCAGAAAGACATTGGTAGGTACATTTATTTCCATTAAGTATTGAACATCTTCTTTGATCTTCTTCATTTTTCTATCAATTCTTCCGGTGTACAATTTGATTTAGTGATAGTAATAATTTAGTACCCACCTTCCCAACATTCATAACCCGAATACGTAAGATTTCGGTGACATATGAGCAGAAAAATACGTGAAGACCACCACATACGTGGTAGATAACCATCACCCGTCCATTTGTAATTTAAAAAATACATATATAATTTAAAAAATGTAAACGTCCGGAAGAACTTTGAGGATTTTAGCTTCGCGCATCTGCAGCTATCAATTAGTGAGCTTTGAATTTTGTAGTGGAATAACCAGGATCGAACAGTGCCAGCATAATCAAATGAACTTTTGGATGCTTAGAATGTTGCTAGAAATTTTCTTATGCAATCGCGATTTATAGTCCGACGTTTGATGATCATCCACGCTTCAAATGTTAGTGAATTGGAAACATTTGGTCTCGAGAAATTGATTCATTGATTCAACTTGAACGCATGCGGAGATATTCCTGTTGATAAATAAATGCTTATTTTCGTATGGGGCTAACACGCGTAACCCGCAATAATTTTGTGGAACTAGTAGATTTAAGGGCGTGCAAATAACTGACCTGTGCATACCATAAAAACGTCAAATGCAAGTGGAAATTTACATTTTGGCGCAACAAACTTTCAATCTGCAATATTGAACAGATACTTAAGAGCTACTTTGGTAAACAAGAGAACTCGATATTTATTACAGAAACTATTAGCGGTTTCATTTCAGTTAGTTTGTGTGAAATTGCGATTTGGGCGTCCGGTTTGTGACAACTAAAGCTGATTCAATTACAACAGATTAATATCCTCACACAATAACAAGTGACAGACCATCTATCAAACGTCTCTTTTTCAATGTTGAATGTTTGAAGTACGATAACGAAGTTGAAAGAGAAAAATAGTGATGAAAAACGAGGGGGGAAATGAACAGGGCAGTATTGACATAGATGGAGAGGAGCTCGAAAAACCCGATAATGATTCGTCGAAGCATATAACAGATACGGTTTCGAGACAATGGAATGCTGTATCAGCAATACAATGTTACCTACCTTCACGTTTCCCTGTTCAATAGTAGGTAGGCAGGCAGGTAACCACTTCGTACCATACAGGGAATAACGGATAAATGTTACAGGAAATATACACAGCGATATGACCATCCATGGTGAATCGAATCATTTTTAGCCCACAAGCATGTATTTTTCTGTAGCATGATCAACCACCGAGCATTATCCCAATGAATGAACAGAAATTATCATAACAAAAATCAATTATGAAATCAGAGCGGCAAATAATGAATATATAGAGGAAATATTGTTGACACCACAAGGGACAAAGGACTTGAGATAAATAGAAGGGATAAAGTAACAAATTCGGTAAAGGAAGATGCAACTTTGGAAGAAGATCAGTCAATGAGAGTATAGGGGAGTATAATGGGAAACTGTCTGACGAAATTGGTTAATTCTATTATATGGGGTTTAGAAAGCGGTTTTTGAAAATAATAGTAGTTCTTAAAGCTACATCAATGTTCAGGATGACCATGAACAGGGAATTCCGGGAAAGAAACGAGTTTGAAGACCGTTTCAGGAACAATGAGGGCACATTTTCAAGAGATCACACCAATCATACTCGTAGCTATAATTTTGATTTAATAAATACCCAGATTGTAAATTTTTTTATATTTGCTTTGGAGAGGGGAGCGGGTGTTGGCTGAACATGAAAAAGAAATCTGCTGAATGTTTAAATGAGGATGTAACTCAAGTTAGTTCACCATTCGTAGGACCATTTCTGTAACGCTTCTAATTATTTCTTCACGATGTTAAAACTAATTTTAGTAAACCCTCCTGCACTTCATCAAATTATCAGCTATCCTCGTTTCACTAAGTATGCACTTCATTGGTTGAATTTCCCAGCCCTACCTTTCACTATAAAAGTGTATGCTGTTGTTCGTTCTGATGAACGTTCAGTTTTCGTTTATTAATTATAATGACCTAACTGTTGGAATCGATCTGACACTGTAACTCTTATTCATTTCCACTGAAGCTCAAGGTGGGTCATTC
This sequence comes from Adelphocoris suturalis, assembly GCA_030762985.1. Taxonomy (NCBI): domain Eukaryota; kingdom Metazoa; phylum Arthropoda; class Insecta; order Hemiptera; family Miridae; genus Adelphocoris; species Adelphocoris suturalis. The sequence goes on from CM061045.1 coordinate 85,234,690, forward strand.
ATTCCCCCATTATGGTTATTTTTTAGAGGTGCGGTATGGACGAAGGACGGAGTGTCCGAGGACTTTGGGAATAAAACAGGGCTGTCTCATTAGTTCGTTGCACTTTATTATATTCTTTAATGATTTGGAAGATTTTGTTGAAGGGTGGTTGAGTATTAATGATCGATCAATAAATTTATTGGCTTATTCTGATGATGTGATTTTACTGTCGGATAATGTTTGGGGTTTACAAAAGATGATGAACAAAATAAGTGACTACTGTGAGCTGTGGAATTTAAGAATAAATATTGAAAAAATCAAAAATAATAATAGCGCGGAAAGGTGGAGGTAGATATTCCCATAATTAAAAATGGTTCTTTAGATATTCCAGATTAGATGTAGTAAATCATTATAGACAAGTGTGACTATAACCCCTTCATTCTCATTTGGGCGTCATTTGAGAGAAAAACTGACACCTTCGAAACGGGCTATAAGTTCGTTGTGGTCTAAACTGCTTCAGAATGATGATATAACTTTTGAAAGTAAAATAAAATTGTATGAGGCAGCCTCAAGATCAATAATGTGTATGGGGTTTTGAAGAATATGAAATTGTAGAGAAATTGGTTAGATTTTTCATAAAAAGAGTGTATCACTTGCCAAACAATACCCACCTAGAAACTGGTATGACTAAATTATCGGAATTTACGTTGAAACTACATTTAAACTATTTAAAAAAAGTCATGTCAACCCGATCATCCTCTGACTCAATTCCTGGCAACGGAATTGATTAAGAAAAAAAAAAGCTTCTGGAACGAAAACTAATGTTTTAAAAGACGACTCCGCTTGTTTACAATACATAAACAGCAATATAATTACTAAAATTTTAGATGAGGTTAATAGAATAAATTCCGAGAATTTCAAACAACAAGCGAGGGAAACTAATAGAATATATTCTTCTCTTAGTATTAATCTTCTTACTCGTGGCTACATTAAAATAAATAATTCTTGGGCAGTTAGTAATATAATGAAAGCTCGTGGTGAATTACTTGATTTAAACTGCATGCCACGTAGATCTGATAGAGTACAGTTGTTCAATGTGTAATCTCTGTCTAAGAAAAATATCTCACCTAAACCAAACAACATGATAGTTATAAGTTCTCGGTTTTAAGTCCTCCCCCGAATCTTTTGTTTTTTCACAAGCCTTTTCACAATTCTGAAAAGTCCCGCGACCATCCTACAAATTTTTGTATCTGATCGGATCAATGACTGCTTCAGGAATATTGCTAGAAGTTTTACTTCATGGCCATGGGGAGTCTAATTAATGCCTACGCATTAAAAAAAAAAGATCTTTGCAACAAACACAATCGGCAGTGATATTTTTTTGGCCCGCTTTGATAGGCGGTGCAAACCACCAATTCGTAACTGAATTTATGACCTCTTTTTCCAGAATGACAGTACCTTCAAGGTCTTCAGATATCTTCAGTCGAAATTACCGCTGATGGACATGTAGTTCCCCCTCCCCCAGTGAACATATCCTACAATTAAGTTAAGTCAAAAAGTAGTTCCTACCCCTCAGGTAGGCAGAAACATAGTTCCTACAAGGGACAAGGATGAAAGTAAGTATAATTGTAATAAGAGTACACCGAGAATGTACCCATTATTCTCGTGTAACTGTGAACCACACCTCACGCAAAGGAGCCGTTTCACAACTCTAGTACTTCTATGTCGACTGTAAAGATCTCCAGGTTCCGACCTACACACTGATAGCGGCACGCCCAACCGCGAAGCCTTGCTCTATACGGAAACATTGTGGTATCCACAACATTGAAAAAAGCAGAACACCTTGCTAAAACCAAAACTATGCGTAGAATGCATGTAAAGTGTCCCAAAAAATGCTATATTTCGGCAATCAAACATGCGAAGAAATACTTTGTAAATCAAAGAATTGAAAGATTGCGTTGAAATGAAAGCGTGAATTGAATTGAAACATCGAATATGATAAATCGCTTCAGCGAAACTTTCCAGGGAAACCATTGCTTGGAGGCTTCACATCACATCAATGACTGATAAACTCTGTGACTGATATACGGACGCTAACCACGGAATTTCCGATCCAGAAGTTTGCGATTACAGAAATTAAATTCTCGACCAAGTTGAGACTTCTACACACACGACTGCAGAAGTGATTATATCACCTATCAGTGTTCTAAAAACGCCGAACCAAGGAATTGATCAAGTTTGGACCTTCCCCGTTTGCTGCGCCTTTACTATGTGTTTTTGTGCTACAACTGGATGTAGTATTGAGAGAGCACTTCTTTTAAAGACATCATACTGACAACTCAAGAAAAACGCTGCCAATGATTTCTCATATTATTTTTCTGTGTAAGTCAATCTTCATCGTAAATAATTTGTCTTCCTCGCTTATTACGATAAGCAACAAACCAATAATTTTTCTATGGGTACTAATAAACTTAAGATAATGTGAATTGCAATGATGTTTTTTCTTCAAGCAAAGAAGTCCTGACTTTTAATCAGTGCCGATCGTTTATTCTAGAAAACTAAAGTTGGATTAAGCCGAATCGGGCGAAATTTAGCTTTTTCCTGCCTCTAAAACGCTTTGCGATGCACTGTAGAGTAGACGATATTGCTTCTTTCTACCAAGGTGGCAGGAAACATTGTCATCGGAAGATGGGGGGGGGAAAAAAAAGTTAGCCTAAATCAAAATCTTCGCTCTTATTTTACGTTTTACCGTTCTGAACAATTTAGGTTTCGTGTCTGACTGTATGTATTTCTGTGTGTGTGTGTGTGTGTGTGTGTGTGTGTGTTTGGGTCCAATAATTATTGTAACAAGTTTAATTTCTAAAGTTTCCATCACATTTTGAAGACATTTTTTACGGGATATTTGTCTTAGACTGTAGACGGTCCCCTATCAGTTTCGCTGCTCCCAAATCAATACTTCATTCAGCGCATGCGCAAACGTAAATTCAACTCCACGTTTGGAGGTTTAAGTTGGGATATGAAAATGAACAGCGAACGCGAACCCTAAAATTTGATACAAACATGACTTCTACCGTTTTCATCTGATTTCAATCTCATTTCCAGGGACTGAACAGTTTAGGCTGTAGATGGACCACAATGATCTGTACATTAATGTTATGGACTGTTATGGATTTTTTTTTTTTTTATTTTTTATTTTATTTTTTTTTTTTATTTAGCTAGGTATTGCAATACAAAAAAAGTTACACAAATCAGGAAATGCTACTTCCCACTGTAAGTCGTAGACTTGTGCTGTGGGGAGGAGTAATACATAATCAGCACACTCATTCAATACCTTATTCAATAATCATCTTGTACGTAAATATAGGTAAATTAGAATCAATAGGTACATATACATCGGGTAAATCAGAATACATAGGAATTATTCAGTTACCATCTTAAAGTTTTAATATTATCTAATGGGTCTCAGATTGCCTCATTTTTATATGTTTTTTCAGTTCTTTTTTTGAACTTTTCAATTTTAGAAATAGAGCGGAGCTCACGGGGTAGGGCATTGAACAGTTTGCTCGCCGGTAATCATACGCCCGTTGGCCATGGTGAGTCCTACGGAAAGGCAGTTTAGAAAGAAATTGTCCACAAGTTCTTGTTTTTCCCTCATCTAAAAATTTCAGGTGGTTGCTATGTAAATCCTTATATATTTTAATTATAGTTATGTTGTCAAGTAGCTCTTCCGATTTGAGTACTGCGAACTCTTTAAAGAGAGCTTCTGTCGAATATCTTGTCCTTTTTTTAAGTAAGACTTTGATTAAGAGCTTCTGGGTCAAGAATAACGAATCGAGAAGGGACGCGCTACATCCTCCCCAACCAGATGCACCAGGTATTGGCAGACATTACGACACCTAAATTCTCAAGTGGGTACCTGCCAGAGATGTGAACCTCAGAAGCCAGGTAAGTACCGAGAGGTTTTCAATTCATTATTTCTCCAGTGATTCTAAAACTCGAACCAACGGATGATAACAATGTCCATAACTTGTTTGGGGGTTTAAAGCATGAACTTCAGCGGAATTCAGAATGAGTTTTCCGTATGAAAGTATTTTTGAGTCGTTGAACAAGTTCCAGGAGATTCAGGGTTCCATATCATAAACATGGCAAGAAACGTCGTGCGACGGGAACAATCCAAACTTGGAACCAGTTGGCGGTCTCGCACCGACTTGGGTCCGCAGTAATATGTAAATATGTTTGGAAAAGGAGATGATTTAGTGAGAAAAGGCAGCGTCATAGATCCAACAAATTGTTCCGGCTACTCCCTCCCCCGCCCTGTCCACCCCCGCGGGCATTATACCATTGTTTCAATGACCCTCCGCTCAGTTCCGACCCTAATGAATAATTCATCATTGGGCGTTGTATTAGCACAAGTGGCCCGCCATGGGCGGCATGCTACAAGGATTGGAGGGAAGAACACGCTCGCCAAGTACTTTCCTTAATTATAAATAACAGTTCACGTTGATATCTCATTAATGGGAAACATTTGACTTTCCCAACAGCCGAGGGGTCAAGTGGAAACTGCGTTATCGTTCGGAATAACGCTCGTCTAGAACTTTATCGGTAAAGGGCATCGAGCCAATAAACTCAATTAACTGAACACAAACCAATTTTTTTTTTTTTTTTTTTTTGAAATGTACGCATCTGGGAACGTGAACCAATAAGATTTGAGAGAGGAGAGGTATTAATTTTATTAATTAAATTTTTTGTTTTTCGTGGTTAGCCTACGGAATTCTTTCAGCGAATTTTCGTAGATATATATAGAATCATATTTAACCTTAAAACGGATATTCTACGTCTCAGAAGCCTATAAATAATTGAAAATTGCCGCCAGACTTCGTAAGGCGTTTTCCATCCTCCATGTATTCCTTTAGCGACATCCCTATAACAAGCTAGCAGAAGATTCGATGCCGTCAGTGAGGATTTTTTATTTTTTATTATTATTATTTTTATTTTTTACTAGCCGCTCCGGCTCGCTCCGCTCGCCTCCACGTCCAGCCGGGGCATATAGGGAATGTTGCTCGCTTCGCTCGCAAAGTGTGGTATGTAGGGAATGTTGCTCGCTTCGCTCGCAAAGTGTGGCTGTATACATGGAATGTATTACAATTGAAACATGTAGGGGATGTTGCTCGCTTCGCTCGCAAACGGTAGATCTCTAAGGGTAGGTTTAACTTCTGCGGGGGATGCTGCTCGCTTCGCTCGCTTGAGGAAGTTATACTGCCCACCCAACTTGGCAGACGTTAATTAAAATAGAAATTAAAAATTTTGTCTAAAAAATAAAAAAAAAATTTAGGGGTGGACTACCCCTAACATTTAGGGGGATGAAAAATAGATGTTGGCCGATTCTCATAGATACCGGATAAGCACAAAAAATTTCATCAAAATCGGTCAAGCCGTTTCGGAGGAGTATGGCAACAAAAACTGTGACACGAGAATTTTATATATTAGATTTATTTATTTATTTTATTTTATTTTTATTTTTTTTTTTTTTTTTTATTTTTTTTTTTTTTTAATCTTGGAACTAGTTCAAGTCTCTTATCATGGTGACCTCTGTTGGTAAATTTTGACAAAAAGTCCCTAGCATCAGTTAAGAACCGTCTCTTAGAATTCTCGAGAATTCTCGTCTCTTATGATTCTCGAAGAATTGTCTCTTATCTCACAAAGTGGAGGAGCGTTTTGAGCGTTTCCTAAGCAACGTCGGCCGTGACAAGGGCGCCCTTTCCCAAGGGTCGGAATCTCAAAGATGCAACAGCAGGGCAACCACAAAGAATATACTCTGCCCTTCCAGCCTCTTCGCAGCAGAGGCGACAATCTGCTGTCCTGGCCTTGCCTATCTTGTTGAGATGGTAATTAGCTTCTTGGCTTGCTCTGCTTAGGAGTGCTTTGCCGAAATTCAGCCCTTATACTTGCTTCGTTTTCAGTATACAGTTCTTGAACTCATCAGAACTGGGACGGAAAATCCCAGGGCGTTCCGGAACTTGTGGAACCGCGTTCTGCACTGCGAACGATTTCAGAACGGTAATGGTTGAGGGTGCTGGCCTGATAACGGTGGGCTAACTCCTCCGCGAGCCCACCGCTTATTTTAAAATGCTAAACAAACTCTTGGTCGTCGGATCTTAGCACAATCGTCGAAAAAAGTCGAGTTTCTTGGATGTAGACGAGATCTAAATATAACTTCAATCTCGTCTTCATCGTCTACAAACCATGAAACTTGGCCACCATCGTCGAAACAACCGCTTTCCAAACTTGACGAGCTACTACTTGATATTTCGATGAAGAAATTCGAATGAAGAACAGCGAACAACAGAACAAAGCAAAATTTCACAGGGAACACGCGGCTACCAAAGCCAAAGAAAGCGTATTATTTACTCCACGAGCTCCAAACAATTTTGAAATGCGCATGTTGATGGGGTGATGTTTTCATCGAAGAAGAAACTACGGCTGAGTTAGAAGAGCAAGTATGCGTATATTATTGCACCCGATGATTGTTATGATTCTGGAACGGATTCTGATTACGTACAAATACGATTCAGAGGGAATTCAACATACGATTAGGAGGGACGTATTTTCATTTAATAACGATTTGCCATGTTTGGACTTTTATTAGATAGTTCGTCGCAGTACAGATTTTATAGATTTTTACTGATCTCAAGGTAAATACGAAAATTATCTGATTAATTAATTTACAGCTCTCTTGATTTATGAACATTTCTTACCTGTACGATACGTGAGGTGATAGAAATTAAAAGTAGTGAATATTCGGAAAGTGGAAAATTTTAGGTACTCTTATATCAAGCTCGTAATTGGTAGGTGTACTTTGAGTTATGATAGAAATAGATTTTTCTGATAGACAAATAAATTAATGTAGTTCAATCCAAGTCGACTTGAAAATTATCTGTAAGCCTTCAGAAAACTGATTCAACATTCAAAATTTCAATTTCCCCTTGTATAAAAAAATTTCAGTCATGCAGCATGATCGTAAGAGCGAATTTTCGTAAATTATCGATTATATTACTTAAGAATAACTTTTTTGAAATTAAGCATTTTCTTCGGATTCCTAACTACCAATTTTCTGGGCAAAAAAGAAAAAAAAAAGTTCTACATATTATTCTGCGACATAACAAATAATTTGAACTTTTAGCTTTTTTTTTTTTTTTCAGTTTTATCGATTATTTCGAATATATTAATGAAATTTATTTAAAATTGTCTTGATAATTTTGTTCTAGTTCGTTGTTGATAAACTTTTTTTACTAAAGTCCTGCTGAATTAATTTTGACTGTTTTGCCTTTGCATTAGCTTCATTTTAGACGAAAATTTGCTAAGAAGCAACTTGATACTTGGTAATGAAGCAACAAATACCTAATTTGTTTGATATATATATATATATATATAATATATATATATATATATATATATATATATATATATATATATATATATATATATATATATATATATATATATACATGAAAAACCGTTAAGCTAGGAATCATTTCAGAATGTTTCACAAAACGTATTTTAATTATGAAAATTTTCGAGAATTTTGATTTAAATTTTTTTGTATCCATTGCAATTCGCTAAAATACGATCAGTTTTGTTCTTTGACTTGTCAATGTATATCCTTCACTATAAATTTATTTCCTTTTCAATGTGCTTCTCCAACTATTTTGTATTCCATCGCTTGAGATTCTTCGATAGCAGCAGCAGAGTAATACATTTTATGATTGCTTGTAGTGGGATGGGAGACCGCATAATGTGAAGAACAGGGTCATACGTTTCAAGAAATGGAATGAAACCGAATTTATCATAAAGTTCCGCCCCAACAGAGACGGAGGTTTTTATTCTGGTCCTCATATGAGAGCATAAGCAGCCACCGATAGATTCGAGTCCATTCCTCCTACTACCAAATTAATATTGGCCCTTAGATTTTATTCCAACTCTAATGGATTGAAAAGATGCAAAAAGCTTCTTACGTTGATTTTTGAATTTGCTCAAGTTGCTATTTTCAAAAATGTTGGTAGGGAAACTTTGCAACAGAATGGCAAATAACAAGTTAGAATGAGCGGGGCAAATCTTTGAGTGCACACAAGTAATGTCAGGTATTATAAAAGATGAAGGCCCATCCATAAACAAAAAGAAAAAGTACTAGACTATACAGCATGGCTAATAGAGCAAATTTTCTAACAAAAATTGTGGATTAAAATAAAATTAGGCACTTGAAATTGAAATCATTGAGGCCATCCATGTCCTGAATAAAACTGAGGGGACCGCCGTGTCACGAGATCGCAAAGAAGATTTTGAGACACGCAGCACAATTCAAAAACTACAAAATTTTAGTAAATTATAGGAATTGTTCACCTAAAAATCTATTTTTCTCACTTATTATGGATCTGTGGAATCTCGCACTCGACGCACCGCTGAAAAATACTTGGAGTGTGACCCCCCACATGTCGAATTGCCAAAAAAAAAAAAAACATGAATTTTTCACGCCGTATTTTTTACGCATGAAATACACCCTATAAACATATAAATAAATTTATATATATGTATATATTTATATATAAAATATATTGTATATATTATATATTTATATATAAATTATATATATATATATGTATATGTGTGTGTGTGTGTGTGTGTGTGTGTGTGTGTGTGTGTGTGTGTGTGTGTGTGTGTGTGTGTGTTTATGAAAAAGTGTGAAACTCCAGGATTTGTTTCGGAATATCTCAAAACAAATGTCAAGATTTCATTGAAGACAATTTTTGAAAACTTTGATTTTAAAGTTTTTTAAGCCATTGTAATACCTTTATTTTTATTACATTTTATTCTACTTATTTTTTTATTTCCATTTTTCTACGAAAATTTGCTGAAAATATTTTTACTTTTTTTTTCTTTGGCTGATTAAAAATCAATCAATCTTATTGGTAATAATAAAACAATAATTAACGGAAAACCTTTATAGAGGCTCATTGAATATGAATTCAGAATTTAAGTGAAAGTCACTATGAGTTCATAGAGAAGTAATAGGGGCATAGTTATGATCTCTAGACGTTAAAAAGATAGACTAGGATTAGAAAGTGTTGATTAGGTCGTATAAACATGGGAATTATAGCTAACGTTAGAAAATAGAAACTTTGTGGTGGTGAGGGGGAGGGGGGGGGGGGGGTGTCACCTCCTTTGTATAGGCCAATGTGAGTCGGCCAATACTCTGTCAGTAGAACGTATGTACCATAGTAGAAGTATTACCTGCAACAAAACAAATAATATTGATTAGTGATATTGATTTTTACATGAGAATCAAATCATCCTAATTACATAATGTTGATTGAATATGGGGGAGATCCCAACAAATGTATCTATATCCGTTTGAAATTATTGATTATTATAATTATATTTAATTATAAATTTATTATTATTATTATATTGATTTATTATTTTAAACGTTCATCAGGCTTTGTGTTCTCAGGTGTTGTTGCTGTGACTACGACAACAAGATAGCATTATTATTGTTATACAAAAGTTTATTCTGATCGTAGATTTCAGTTTCTTTCTTTTCCATGAATAAAAGTATTAGTGTGAATTTCCAACGATTACTTATTTCAACTTCACGCATGTATATCGTATAGGGAGTCGAGCCGGTCGGGAAACGGGGTAAATGAGAGCACATCATTTTACACTTTGGCCACAGGAAGAACCACCTTTCAATCTTCCTTTCCCAAACTGATACCAGACTTAGTTGGCGTCGTCATCACTCACTCCGTCACAAATCTGACCTGTCTTTTCTTCCATGGGGATTACTGGAGCTCAGTATACACGTTTTTCCAATGTCTACTCAAATCCTGAAAGACTTGGCTGGACTACTGACTATGAAAGCCTTATTTACTTAGCCAGCACAGACCAAGCTATAGTCTGGGAATCGAGGGAGGGGGGGGGGGGGGATAAGTAATTCATCTGCGGTAGAACCATCAGAAAAAATAAATCTATTATGAGGATTTGTCCTGGTAATGATGAATGGAGGGGTTGAGGAATGGAGACGGTGGTGAGTGGAGGCTAGGGAGTTTGCACTGCCAGTTTCCTCCGCCTCTATCAATTCACACATCCCGCTATTGCTTGGTTTTCTAGCACGTAGCTCCTCCCTAGTAATTTAACACAGAAATTTATCGATTTATTCATATTTATTGATGTCCGGCACTCATAGGTTGATAGGTTATTCGTCATAAACATCGTATTATGCACTTCTCTATTTTGTAATTTATGCTTTGTGATACCGAAGATACCCTCTGATGGTATCTTTTCATGGTATCTTCTTTTTTCTAAAATTTGGTCAATGGTTAAAATCCCACAAAGTTACAGCAACAGTTGACCACTGCATTGGTACTTATAAGCGTAGATGGATATTAGAGAGTTCCTGAAACGATAAGGAGCTAGAGATGAGGCGCCTTATCGTGAACGGAAAACACTACTGCGCATGTGCGCGCAGATGAGGCGCCCAATCTTCAATAAGACATATTTATTCCCCAATACATGAGACGCTTTATCCCAATCCCACCTATTTCATCTCTTCCTCCCTATCACAAAGTAACCGATAACAGTGATATTCATTTCTTGCTGGTACTCATGATTCATGAAAATTATATCATTTCTTGTTCATACATTTTCAAAATCTGCCATTGCGAAACCTTTACGTGAATAAGGAAAGAACTAGGAAACTTAGAGATGCTAAAAATTGAAAACACAGGATAAGCGGGGAATTCCCCTTGGTGGTTTACCGTGACTTGAAGATATAAGTAGCGTCACTTTAAGATAAAACATAAATTCGAACCTCTTGACTTTATCAAGTTAGCATCCGCTGTGACTCACCCCATATGATAAAATCCGTAAGCACCTCATCCCAATTGACTTATCGTTTAGGAACTCCCTATTACCTATCACACACGTTTTATCAACAACTTGATTGGGGAATGAGAACATGGTATGGGCTGTCAAAGATTGAGGTTCGTAGGAAATATTTAATGAGAGCGAGAGAGGGAGAGAGAGAGAGCAGGAGAGAGAAAGGGTGAGAGAGATGGAGGGTGAGGGAGAGAGAGGGAGGGAGAGATAGACGTGGATGGAGGGAGATGGGAGGGAGAGAGAGAGATATGGATGGAGAGGGGGAGGAAGGGAGAGAGAGAAAGTGGTAGAGAGAGAGAGAGAGAGAGATGGTAGGTACATATTTATGATAAGGAAATCAATAAGAAAATTCTACCATAGATGGGGATGAACCAAAGGATAAAACAATACACGACTAGCTACAAATGTAAATAGGTTGTAATAAAATAAAATAAATTTATAGTCTGAATACAGAAGGGGGTTCACTTCAACCCTTATTCAAAATGTTGAATTGTTCCTGAGGGCAGGTGGATATATAAACTAGAGATTAGTGGGTATATACGAGATATTCGAAGGTGAGGCGAGTGCACAAATAAAACAATTTATGACGGTGGTAGTACAAAAACGCTGCAAATTATTTCACAAAGGTTTATTATTTTTTCAATTGAGTATGATCGTAGTTTTAGTTGGCTTGCGTACGTCATAAGGCCCGTCCAGACCCCTCGGCGTGTCCTATTTCGAGTTGTTACCGCCATTTTGGCATTGGTATTAACACACATATATGATCTAGAAAAAAAAACGTAAATTCATGCCTCGAAGGAACATGAAATTCGAAAGCAATACAGGTGTAGGAAGTTTTCCACGCCACCCTGGAGGTACTCCCTAGGTCTCGTTACCTCACAACCGGAGGTTCACCGCCCTATTACGTTTACACTAACATATCACTCACATTTTTCCATCAACATTCACTTGAAAGTTGTGCATTTTGTCCTAACATGAGAATAATAATTATTAGGTCGTGCATGATCTGGTCCTAAAGTGTTCTGTTGCGAACTACTGCCCATTGTAATCTTAACCGTGGAATATTAGCTTGCGCAGTTGTGGTTGAGCAGGTTGGAGTTTTAACACGTCAGTCTAACACTAAAAGTCTCAAAAAAGGCACTTTTTCGCCCGTTTTTGGCCCATAGCATCTATGCGAGTAAAGCGATCGGGATGGTTAAACGTTAGGACCAACTAGACCCCAGATGAAGTCAATGTGCGAAAGAACGGGTTTTTTAAGTCAATTCTTGAGAGTTCGCGGACAGCGAACGGCGGACGGACATTTCAAATTTGGATTCTACGCACCTTGATACGTCAAGCGACAAAGTTTGGGGGGGGGGGGGGTGTTATTAAAAAAAATTTCTATACGATCACATAGGCTTATTATTGGAAATAATAAACCAAAAGGGAACGGCAACATTCATAATCAGGTGAATGGCGAAATATCAATATGTTTGCGTATAGGTAGGTAGTACTTCTAGGTATTACGAAAGACGAAGGGCTATGCAAAGCAACGAGATGAGTTTGCTTAAATTAGGACTTAACGAGAAATTGTAGATTTCGGGAACGGGAGCCGTATTCGGGAAGACGGGAGATACGGCAGCAGCCAATTACTTGAGCCTCCAATTAGAAAGTGTAAACGTATGACGATGTCTGCACGTAGGTAGGTGTCTCGAAAAGGTATTGAATAGTCAATACATACCGGTACGGTAGAGGATTAGGGAGTATCTTCAGGTTTCCAGGATCTTCAAAGTTCGCTGTGACGAACACGTGGACGGTCGGTAGATGTTCCCGAAATGGTAGGAGATGTAAGGGGAGTCGAATATATACTGATTTCCAGGAATCCGGGACAATCGTAGGTAACTCAATGAACAACAACGCTGCTACTCGAATCCTGACTATTAACTTACGACAAAATTGTCGGAAAACGGGCTGAAAGTATATCAGAATGACGGGGGAGATTGACGAGAGAATACGATGACAAAAGTCGGGAGAAGGGAAAACTTCGCTATTTGCGAAAAAGTGATGAGCTGGCATTGTGAGGTTACATAGAGCAGGTTCGCCGCCTGCGCACAAGCCGACTTGAAGACAGATGACTTAATCGGAAGTGTACCTACTTATTGTTATAGCATTTCCAAGCCAAATGAAACCTTTTGCAAGTCAAATGAAACCCTTTCCAAACCAAATGAAACCTTTTCCATATCAAATGAAACCTTTTCCAAACCAAATGAAACTTTTTCCAAATCAAATGAAACTTTTTCCAAACCAAATGAAACCTATTGAGAAAAAATTCCAGTCATGCAGCATGGCCCCATGAGCGAATTTTTGAAGAAATCTTCGACATTTCAGTCGCTACATAAGAGTAGTTCAATCTGAATTTGGACAATGTTTCATGCAAATATTACCGATTTTTACAACTAGCGAACGGCATTATTTCGATTTTTGACTGTATTTTCAACTTTGAAATTTTTGAAAACTTGATACATATTCTTTTGGAAATGTGACGCTGATTCCGAATATACCTACCACATGTTAGTATGCTGAAACATTTATTTCGCACAACAAATCGCAAAAAACAGGCTATTTTGAAATTTTTGACTAAATTTTTGAAAATTTCAACCCGAAGATGTAATCCGATCATGCTGGCCAACGAACTTGAACTTTCGTTTTGTGTCCTTAACATTTTAAAATTTGTTTGAAGTTTCTAGCACAATTCTACGGACAGTTATCGTCTGGAATGACACATACATACATACATACATACATAAAAAAAAATGCGTTAAACTTCAGAATATGATTCAGAATAGCCTGAAACGGATTTCTGCATAAATTTTTTTCAAAAATTCACATTCAACAAATTTTGAGGCGAGACCAATAGCTTAATTTTCTTCAAAAATTCGCTAAAAGGAGAAGTTGAGAGAAGGGAAAACTTCGCTATTTGCGAAAAAGTGATGAGCTGGCATTGTGAGGTTACATATAGCAGGTTCGCCGCCTGCGCACAAGCCGAGTTGAAGACAGATGACGTGATCGGAAGTGTACCTACTTATTTACGATTAGTTGTTACCCGGAGTTTAGACGGCAGTGGGTCTCCGACTGAGAGCGCGCCTTATTCAAATCTGCCGGGAAATTTTTACGGCACAAGAGAGAGAGAGACTGTTTGTCTGTGTTTATTTAATAATGCGATACAATTAGGACCTCTCTCACATTATACCACAAAAAATGATATACCTAGTTACTTCTAGTCATAAAAGTCAGGCTTCAAGCATACATAAATTTATCCTGTGTGAGTATGTTGCAGTGCATCATACTAAATAAGAAATCGAAGAATGCAAGAGTTGATAAATAATAGAAATTATACAACTTGTGACATACTTTGGTGAAAATATACAATATACAAGTGGAAGTGATCTGAATAGAAGAAGAAAAAGAAAAACGTTTATTGAACACAAAGCTCTTCACAATGAAAAATACATTTGCTATTAAAATAAACATTAAAACGCGGTTGGTGTAACCGTCCGTCGGAACCGAGATTGGTTTCTAATGCTATAGAATAACATTAAAATAATGCCAAATTTTAGAAAAAAAATATAAGTAAAATATAATAAATTGCAACTAATAGCCATGTGTACCTGGTATTACTATATACATCGGGAATCAGCCTTAATTGTTTCTTAGAAATTAAACTGTTCTGCAAGAAACTTCCTGTAGCGCCAAGCATCTTTACAAAATTGTATTAAGCAAGACCATCCCACACCCCCATTTAAAATTTGTATTGCCCTATCTCTTGAGAGAGTTCCACTGTTAAATGCGGCCCATCTATATTCTTTAAGGATTGGACAAACACAAAAAAAATGAAATACGTCTTCCCGCTCTCTTAAATTTCACAATGAGCACTCTTCTCTTGTGCTCGAACTGTGTGGCCTACCATTTAAACTTGACGATTCACTTCGCAACTTGAAGAGCCAACGAGCACCACCCAACCCAATATCATCCGTCTGCTTAATGAAGCTAGCGCATTTCACTGTGGGATCTAATTCTCTATACAGGGTGATTCCCTCGCAGATGCAAAAAAAAATTGGGTGAAACTACATCAAAAATGGAGTAAAATGCCGCCAACCGCATATTTTTATCTCAATCCGTACTTGAGACATGATTTTAGCGAATTTTTGAAGAAAATTAAGCTATTGCTCTCGCCTCAAAATTTGTAGAATGTGAATTTTTGAAAACAATTTATGCAGAAATCCGTTTCAGGCTATTCTGAATCATATTCTGAAGTTTAACGCATTTTTTATGTATGTATATATGTATGTATGTATGTATGTATGTATGTATGTGTCATTCCAGACGATAACTGTCCGTAGAATTGTGCTAGAAACTTCAAACAAATTTTAAAATGTTAAGGGCACAAAACGAAAGTTCAAGTTCGTTGGCCAGCTTGATCGGATTACATCTTTGGGTTGAAATTTTCAAAAATGTAGTCAAAAATTTCAAAATATCCTGTTTTTTGATTTTTTAAAGGTTTTTTCAGTGTTTTTTCATTTTAAACTCGGATTTCTCCACTTTGCCTCATTTAATTTTAACTTTCAACCTCATTTTCGGTATCAGCATTCAATTTCCTATAAGAATAGTGTACTTGGGTTCTTTAAAAAACCCTCACATCAGCTCAAACATTGACGATTTTGAAAAAATAATATTTCTGAAAATCTTTAAAACTTTACTACTCTTTTAAAAAGAATCCTAGAAACTGGCACATCTCATGAAAACTGCTTCATCTAATATGCTTTCCAAAGGTATTATCAATTTTACTTTTATTTTGTTATTTAGGGGAGAAAATAATGTTTTAATGTTAAAAAATGTGGGTTTTTCAATGAAATTGTTGGTTTTCTCGAAAGATGACCCTCCATGAACCAACGAGTATGGGGTCGGTTTCTATGTATTTTTTCTCGCTGGATCGAATGGAAACTCTTGCAGATCTCTCAACTACGTATAATCGAGTTTTACACTTTAATTAACTAGTTTTACCCCATAACACACATACATTTAATCGTAACAAACAAACTAAACATTTGCGATTTTAAGTGTAAAACTCGGTTATAACGGAGTTGGAGAGATCTACAAATGTTACCATTTGATACAGCGTGAAAAAATACATAGAAACCGACCCCATACTCGTAGGTTCATGGAGGGTCATCTTTCGAGAAAACCAACAATTTCATTTAAAAACCCACATTTTTTAACATTAAAACATAATTTTCTCCACTAAATAACAAAATAAAAGTAAACTTGATTATACCGTTGGAAAGAGTATTAGACGAAGCAGTTTTCATGAGATTTGCCAGTTTCCAGAATTCGTTTTGGAAGAGTAGTAAAGTTTTAAAGATTTTCAGAAATATATTTTTTCAAAATCGTCAATGTTTGAGCTGATTTGAGGGCCGTTGGATGGTACTTTTTAAGAACCCAAGTACACTATTCTTATAGTAAATTTAATGTTGATTCCGAAGATGTAGTCAAAGATTAAAATTGAATGAAGTAAAGTGGAGAGATTTGAGTTTAAAAGGAAAAAAATACGGTTTTCCTGAAAAATCCTTTAAAAAATCATATCTCGAGAACGGATTGAGATAAAAATATGCAGTTGGCGGCATTTTACTCCATTTTTGATGTAGTTTCACCCAAATTCTTTTTGCATCTGCGAGGGAATCACCCTGTATAATGTATAGGTCTGCGATTCGTTTACCTTGAGTCGGAAGCTGGAGAATTTCTCATTGTGATAACTTGACAGTAATTTCCCTACATTATCTTTCAATTCACTGCCATCGAGTGTTTCTAACGGGTTGGGAAGCCGATATCTCTCTGTCATTTCCCCATAGTGCTCCGCCCAAAAAATTCTCTTTCGTGCAACCTCACCCGCAACGATCCTTGGCAGACGAGAATCGGACATCCCAGCTACCTTGGCAACATAGCCAAGGTGCAGACCCAGGGTATAGGTGGACAGCGTACTTAGTTCCGTTTCCAGGTATACAATATAATTTGGGGCATAGATGGGTAGGTGAAAAAGCTTTTTCAAAAATAATAGCTGCACAGCTTCTACACTAGAGTACTCCATATATCCCCAAACCTGCGCACCATACACTAAGATTGCCCGTACTATAGCATTAAACACCTGGAGCTTGGCCTGCAAAGGAAGGCTAGAACTGCCCAGCGTATTACCCCAAACGTAATTCATAGCGAACTTTGCCGATTCAGCTGGAGGTGCTTTGCAAACGAAAGTCTGGGCGTTAGTGTCACTCCTAAATACGTATAGTTAGAGAATATTGTCTCACTTTTATAATCCCATTTTAAGTTACCTGAATAGTCGCCTTTTCATTCCATTGGTTTATATATATACAGTTTCAATAATTTGGATTTAAATTCTCGTTTGAAGGTTGCTACAGAATTCTGCGTCGGGAAGAGTTCGGGATTTACATTACAAATTTTTATAGCTAGAACATGAAAAAATTTGGCAAATGCTTCTGTTCTGAGAGAGATTGATTGATTATCGCTTTATTCATAAAATCTGGCAAGATTTGGTCGCACACGACCACTCTTACATCTAACCAGAATTACTTAATTAATAAAAATAACATAGATGTCTGCGTATTACAATAGCGAAGATAACAATTATGACTTGGAGTTTAAATATACAATTTGGGCTTGTCTTTGAGAAGGCAGATTTATAATACAAAAAAAAATAAAAAATAAATTAATAAAAGAAAAATAAACAGGATGAACTAGTTAATCTTATACAGAACTATGCTAATATTTCGCGAATAAATTTTTTTTTTTTTTTTTTAATTATCCTTGAAAGTACCATAATTTTTTATTTCTTTTAATTCTAGTGATAATCCATTATAATACAGAATGCTTTTACACGAAAATGAGTCATGAATGGCTGTAGTTCTACATGAAGGCAAGAAAAAATTAACATTTCTTCAAGTATTTACACTTTGCTCTTCTGTAAATTTAGAGAATTGCACTGCTAAATATGATGGCTTTGTCGTAGACACGATACGATGCATAGTAGTTAAAATACTGAACAATTAAATCTTCTATTTTTAATATTTTTAAACGTTTAAATTTGTCTTGAACCCTATCGGAGAGAGAGAGATAGTACTGTGCACTAGAACCACTCTCAGGGGTAGGTACATATTTATAATAAGGAAATCAATAAGAAAATTCTACCATAGATGGGGATGAACCAAAGGATAAAACAATACACGACTAGCTACAAATGTAAATAGGTTGTAATAAAATAAAATAAATGTATATTCTGATTACAAAGGGGGTTGACTACAACCCTTATTCAAAATGTTGAATTGTTCCTGAGGGCAGCTGGATATATATATATACACCTATATATATATATATATATATATATAGAGAGAGAGAGAGAGAGAGAGAGAGAGAGAGAGAGAGAGAGAGAGAGAGAGAGAGAGAGAGAGAGAGAGAGAGCGAGAGCGAGAGAGAGCGAGAGAGAGCGAGAGAGAGCGAGAGCGAGCGAGAGCGAGAGAGAGCGAGAGCGAGCGAGAGCGAGAGAGAGCGAGAGAGAGCGCGAGAGAGAGAGAGAGAGAGAGAGAGAGAGAGAGAGAGAGAGAGAGAGAGAGAAAAGGACGTTGGACGTGATTAAGAATTGATGAAATGATACAACGATCCGAAAATGAGTGGGAAAGGATGAGGAAATCGTTGAGAGGGGAAGGCAGAAGAGCGAAGGGGGTTGGTTAGGTCAAACCATTGAAGGGAGATAATAACAGAGAGGTTCCCTTGGGGCCGCCTTCACCTGAGACGGGTCCCTTTCTCGTGGAGCAGCGTCTCACGGGGGAAGACTGTCAGGGGTGAGGGAGTGGTGGAGGGTCGTCGCGTGTAAGGACGGGAGGCCCCGTTGGTCCGTGTGAGTGAGGCGTGCGTCTGACAGCGGGGGTAATAGCTCTACCCCCCTTGCGACCCCCCTCCGTCGTCAGACAGATCACTCGGGAAGGAGGAATGTATTGAGGTGAGGCAGCGGAGCAAGGAGCCCTAGGAGGCCGTGGCCGTGACACGGCCCGCTGCGGTTAATGTAAACGACCTCCACATTCGGGACATGTACTAGTAGGTACTTTGTTCCGCCTCCGCCACCCCAATAACGATTGGATCCTCGGATCAGTTTCAAGCTCACATCCAGAACCCTGAGTTCTTGAGCAGCTTGGCAACCCAGCTAAGCCACAAACAGTTGGTGCAATAACCGATTTTCAGGGGTATAGTTTCCTCTACAATTTAGAAAAGGATATAAGAAAGTCCAGTCATGCAGCATGACCCTATAAGCGAATTTTTGAAGAAATCTTCGACATTTCAGTCGCTATTTACAACTAGCGAACGGCATTATTTCGATTTTTGACTGATTTTTCAACTTTGACATTTTTGAAAACTTGATACATATTCTTATAGGAAATTTTACGCTGATTCCGAATATACCACATGTTAGTATGCTGAAAAAATTATTTCGCACAACAAATCGCAAAAAACAGGCCTTGGGTCTGCGTGCTAGTACGTACATAAATAGAACTTCATCATAATTTCATGGCTGATATTTTCTAAGCCACAGTCAGTATTAAAGCTACATCAAGTCCTAAAACAGTTGAGCGCATTAAATAGAGCGACCGAGAGAATCGGAGGACGGAATATTTCACAGAGTAAACTCATCAGTTGTGATTACATTTTTTTTTTTTTTTTTTTTTAACAAGCACCTACTACCTACGTTTTAAACAGCATGGTTCTAGGATTGGTTATACAGGGATACTTCCATAAGAGTAGTTCAATCTGAATTCGGACAAATGTTTTATGCAAATATTACCGATTTTTACAACTAGCGAACGACATTATTTCGATTTTTGACTGATTTTTTCAACTTTGAAATTTTTGAAAACTTGATACATATTCTTATAGGAAATTTTACGCTGATTCCGAATGTACCACATGTTAGTATGCTGAAAAAATTATTTCGCACAACAAATCGCAAAAAACAGGCTATTTTGAAATTTTTGACTACATTTTTGAAAATTTCAACCCGAAGATCTAATCCGATCATGCTGGCCAACGAACTTGAACTTTCGTTTTGTGTCCTTAACATTAAAATTTGTTTGAAGATTCTAGCACAATTCTACGGACAGTTATCGTCTGGAATGACACTTACATATATATATATATATATATATATATAATATATATATATATATATATATATATATATATATATATATATATATATATATATATATATATACATATATACATACATACATACATTAAAAAATTCGTTAAACTTCAGAATATGATTCAGAATAGCCTGAAACATATTTCTGCATAAAATTTTTTCAAAAATTCACATTCTACAAATTTTGAGGCGAGAGCAATAGCTTAATTTTCTTCAAAAATTCGCTAAAAGAATATATTTCAACTTATACATAAAATCTGATTTAGTTCTTGACCGCTATGTAAAGATGAAATTGGGTGTAGGGCTCTTGAGAGTCGGTCTTGGGAAAAAATACTCAAAATTTTCTTGCCAACGTTTCGTTCTATTTGTAGAACTTCTTCAGGACTAAAAGAATGATACAATCGATTGAACTAACTGAAAACATACCTATACTTGAATAGATACAACTTCCGTATTGGAATCGTATGGAGGGGGATCTAGCCAAGGGGAGATAGACCAAAACGCCCCACCGCCCAATACGGTAGTTATATCTATTCTAGTATAGGTACTATAAATCTTAGATTGATGTGGTTAAGGTGAGTTTTCACTTTATGGCTGCATAGTTGAATGAAGTAGTGTAGGTGTTTGTCTTTTTAGGAATGACGGTAGACAGCCAGTTTTATGATTGGTTTATTGCAACGTTTCTGCCTCCGACATTGGTGAGGCCCTAGTCATGCTAGACAAGATAAAAGTAGAGTACAGGGTGGTCCGTAATAAACGTACACATTTTAAAATCCTGTAACATTCTCAAATTCGACCGTAGGGATTATTAAAATCGGAAAAAAATATCAAATTTTAAAAATTATGTCATTTAAATGACGACCCTGTTTGGTAACGCACAGTTCAAGACGGTCCTTGAAGTTCTGCATCACTCTTTGCAACATATCTTCCGGTATTTCCGCGATTCCTCGTCTTATTGACTGCTTCAGTGCTTGAATGGTTCGTGGTTTGACCACGTACACTTTAGATTTCAGGTGGCCCCATAGAAAAAAGTCACAGGGGGTGAGGTCTGGGGAACGCGGAGGCCAGGGAATATCCCCTTGCCGGGAGATCACGCGTCCGGGATTCGCAAAAAGTCAACTGAAATCTAAAGTGCACGTGGACAAACCACGAACCATTCAAGCATTGAAGCAGTCAATAAGACGTGAAATCGCGGAAATACTGGAAGATATGGTGCAAAGAGTGATGCAGAACTTCAAGGACCGTCTTGAACTGTGCGTTACCAAACAGGGTCGTCATTTAAATGACTTTTTTTTTTAAACTTGATCATTTTTTTCCAATTTTTCGATTGTGAATAAAACTTACTGATTTTCTCTACACGTTCTGCTTATTTTTTAATCCCTACGATCGAATTTGTGAATGTTACAGGATTTTAAAATGTGTCCGTTTATTACGGACCACCCTGTATTAGAAGGTGAAAATTTCAAACAAACTGCCTTATTAATAGTGGGTACCTACATAGTTTTTATCTTACCTTAAATTGTAGAGAGTTGTACAGAGTGGAACTAACTTAATTGTTGGTTGGTTGTGTTTTTACATCCTTACATAGTTGTAGTTCCTCTCTGTACAACTCTCTACAATTTAAGGTAAGATAAAAACTATGTATCCAATATTAGTAAGGCCGTTTGTTAAAAATTTTCACCATAATAGATAGTTTCTAATACTCTACTTTTATCTTGTCTAGCATGACTAGACAAGACGCATGTCCAATGCATCCAATGACCAATGTTGGAGGCAGAAACGTTGCAATAAACCAATCATAAAACTGGCTGTCTACCGTCATTCCTAAAAAGACAAATTCCTAGACTATAAATCTTAGCTGTATCTACATAAAAATATTGACATACTATTGAGGTAAAATATTGAGGTACTATAAATCTTAGCTATATCTACATTACCTACCTACCTGTCAAAAAAGTTCTAAAACTGTCAATATTTTTATGCAGATATAGCTAAGATTTATAGTACCTATGTTTTCAGTTAGTTCAATCGATTGTGTCATTCTTTCAGCCCTGATGAAGTTCTACAAATAGAACGAAATGTTGGTAAGAAAATTTTGAGTATTTTTTCCCAAGACCGACTCTCAAGAGCCCTACACCAAATTTCATATATATAACGATAAGGGAGAGGGGTACAAAAGCCGTCCAATTTCACGTTAGAAAATATTTGTTGTGTAACTGCTAAAAAATTTATAGTTTTTAGCAACAGAATTTTTCTTCAATTTGATCATTATGGCGCTCAAAGTCTTTACAACGAACTCATCCTTTCTTTTGAAACGCTTTTATACACACACACACACACACACAGACACACACACACACACACACACACACACACACACACACACACACACACACACACATATATATATATATATATATATATATATATATATACATATGTTGTGATCCAAGTTTACAGTTATCCTCCTACAAGGGGGGTTATGACCACTTTAATGTCATCAAATATCAATCGGAAAATAGCTCCAAAATCTACCCCTGAAATTCGTACCATTAGGTTTGGGTCTATCTGTTTGTAACATATGTATAATCCAGGAATCGTTTCAGAAAGCCTCTAAATGGTTATCCAGGAAGAAAATTTTCTACGAAAATACGCTGAAACCGTTATCTAAAACAGACTAAAGAAATTCGATAATCTTCGAAGAGTTTTCTGAAGATTTCTTGTGAAAATAATCCATAATGAGAGGTTTTTCTCATAACATACTATTTCATTATCACTAAATTTATTGAAAAGATCAAAAATAAGAAGGCATTTCGTCATAATTTCGGCCATCATCGGGCAATATTACGTAACGAACTTCATTCATTAATCAGTTCATTATGTGCTACCGCCTGATGATGGCTAAAATTAGCCGATAAGCTATGTTTTGACATTGAAAATGTCTTAGTCGACGAGTCAACCGGAAATTTTGTTACGCAAAGAAAAAAACGTCACGCAACCTATAAACAAGTTAGGTGTTGTTTTCATTTGATTTTCACGAACAACCAAGCCGTTGCTGGGGAAATGAAACTTCTTCAGTTTTCACCGGACAAAAATCGTTCTCCACTCGTTGGAAAGCTCTCGATTTATCACGCATTTCTTTCGTACTTGTTCTTCTATTCATGTCGTAGTTTTATATTTATTTATGTTATAAATGGATATAGTAAACAATGCCGCTTGTTTTGTCGTCATTTGGTTGAGAAGTTAATCTTGGTTATAGCAATTGTAGACGCGCACCATAACAGAAAATTACCTCTACCTGTGAATTCATATTCATGGAAGAATTGGGCATCGTCGAGACTGGCTTAAGTATAGCAAATTCAGTAATTGTGTGTCAATAATTGTTTTATGTTTTCCAATTGTTATTTTATTTAAAACAATAAGAAACATTGAAATTACTGAGTCATTTTCAATGCTCATAGCTCTTCTCTCATGAGAGAGAAAGTACGAGCGGCCTGCCGCGTTTTTTTTTTTTAGCGAATTTTTGAAAACAAAAATTTTAAAATAAAAATTTTTTAAAATTTTCTTCATCGAAATCTGTTTTGAGGCATTCTGAAATGATTCCTGGATTTTAACGCTTTTATATATAGATATATATATATGTGTGTGTGTGTCATTCCAGACGATAACTCTCGACAGAATTGAGATAAAAACTTTGTTCTTTCGCCAAAAAATCTCGCATTTCAAAAGAAAAGATGAGTTCGCTGGACAACACTTTTTGAGCACATTAAATTGGTCAAATTTCAAAAAATGTACTAAAAAAATCACAAAAAATGACAAAAAAAGGCTAAACATCGGTGTTTTTATTTTTTTATCAGAATATTAATCAAATAAACTTTATCAACTATGAAGTTGGTAATTTAAAAATTAAAGCTCAAACCTATGCTCAAAATTCTAATTAAATTTCATTAAAATGTGCTAAAAAATCGATAAAAATGTAAAAAATTCTAGAAATCCAATATCTTTGTTTAAATAATAGAATGATATTTAGAACAAATTTTTCAGCGATAAAATTGATAGTTAACAATTTTTGCAGACAATATGAAGAATTTGAGCAATAAAATAAATAGAACATTTATTTTGCAGACAGTAAATTTCAACTTGAGCGTTGCTAAGTGATGGGAGGCCGAAAATCATAATGTGAATATCGTAAACGTTAGCGTCTAAGACGTCCAGAATAATTAAAATTGATTTAGCGATGCAAAATAGACAATTTTTGTCGAGTTGTGTCACAACAATCACATGTGAACTCTGACATGTCATGAATAGTGGTGGCAGGAAATCATAAAATGGATGATAACACAAAACATGTGTACAGTGACTAACTCCTGTAACCCATTGCCATCCATTATAAAATTAGAGGAGCTATGTAAGAAATGGATGTTTTGGTTTACCATTGGAAAATGTAAAACAAATGGTACTATATTCATACACACAACAAATCAATATACAACAATTTATATACCCAACATTTACACAACAAATCATTTGAGTTTTATACCTCACCACTTATACTCGCCCTAACCTAGCTTTGAAAATTCGCTCACATCGTCATGGTGCATGACTGGAACTTTTTTTTTTTTTTGTGATGAATTTAGTGATGATCTAAAGGTCGTGTAGTATGATAGAACCCTCATAAAAGAAATTAGCATCCTACGAAGTACACATTTGACAAGTCAACACAGGAATTTAAAGATGACTGACGTGTAGGAGTAATTCGAGGTAGAACAAACATCAAATTGACATTTACTCGAAAGTTCGCGTTTCCCCAAGGGGTTAGATAACCCGCAGTACGAGTTGGTATTTGCGCTTCATGTTCGGGCCAGAAGAATGACGGATGACTCGCTGCATCCTTTTTCAGTTTTCATGGGGGGAAAAAAAACAAACGATTTCCGACGGGCTTCGGGGATGGAAAACGTCGGGGGGATTGACGACGCGATGTTGCTCGCATTAGCTATGAAACTGGGCGGCTTCAGCCCCGCCTTCTCCCACAGCATCCCTGGACCTCCGGCTGACAAGATGAGGTCACCAGGTTACCGGATCAAGGGCCATCGATCCGTGACCACGCCGTGTCTTCGGCCACGTGGTTCAACGTCCCGCCACGGCAATTGCCCTCGGGCCCGCCAGTAGCCTCGATGTCGAATGTTCAAGTTCAACCGCGGCCCTTTGGTCATAAGCCTCTTGGTCATGATCCCAGGGCCGTGAACAGGGGAGGACTGAGGGTACGTTGCCCCGAAGCATGGAGGGACCCAAAATTTTAGACAAAAAAAATATATATATTTCGAATTTTTGATAGAAGATTAAAATTATTGTAGTGAAATACCTTTATACGATTTAGGCTTTATTCATCATAATTTGACATGGAATGAGTTTCAACGGGTAAGTTATGAATAAACACAAAACATGTGGTTAGGAAGGCAAAAATTATAAAAGTGGAATCATCTCATTCTTCCATCCTTCAGAACTTTAGCACGTAGTCCTCTAATCGTGCAGGAGTACGTCGATCTCTTGATGAATGTCGAAGAGCGTTTTCGACAATGGGAGCTTCTGATTCCTCTGGATCATTACTTCTAGAGATGTTTGGTGATGCATTGTGAAGTTGCAGATCTGGTTCGGATTCCAGGGTGACCTTTCGTTGGTCTGTCGTTTCGTTGGTTTCGGATGTGACCCCATTGTGAGGAGCTAAGTGTTTTAAAGCCACCGTCGTTTCCCGCCCGTCTTCGAGTCGAACCCTAGCAAATTGGGGGTTCACGTCTATGACGTCCACTTCCTCTACCAATGGGTCATACTTGCTCGTTCTTATGTGTTTTCTCATCAACACTTTGGCTGAAGGTGCAAGCCAAGATGGCAGAGATGTACCATTGGAAGACCTTCTGCTGTGCCGGAACATTCTCTCGTGAGGCGTTTCATTCGTGGATGTGCATAAAAGGGATCGAATTGCGTGGAGTGCATCGGGGAGAACTGATTCCCAGTCGGATGCCTCCAGACCTTGTTGTTTGAGTGCAAGTGATACGGTGCGCCAAATGGTGCCATTTTCGCGTTCAATTTGACCATTTCCTGTGGGGTTGTAAGGCGTTGACATGGAAGTTGCCACTCCTCGGCTGTGCAAAAACTCCTGTAGTTCCCTAGATGAGAATGAGGTTCCTCTATCTGTATGTACATACGAGGGTAAGCCAAAAGTGGTAAAAAGGTCAACAAGCGAGTCGATCACCGTAGACGAATTCATGTTTGGACACGGATAGGCAAAAGGAAATCTGGAGTATTCGTCTATAATCGTGAGTAGGTATTTGTTTTTCGACTTAGATGGTAATTTTCCGATATAGCCCCCCCCCCCCCCCCCCCCCACAGTCAATTTGTCTTCAACACGCCCACCCGATATTTCTAAGCATTCCTTCTCACTTAGATTATGTTATGTATTTTTGAGATGCGAGCTTGCGAGCATCCAGACCGCCAAAGTATACACATCATTCTGACCTACATGTCCAACTAATCTGTATTTTTACTAAAGGATTGACTACTTGATGTTATGTAATTTTGAGATGCGAGCTTGCGAGCATCCAGACCACCTAACTACACTCATCATTCTGATCTATTTGTGCGAATTCATGTGCATTCTACTTGTGCGAATTCACGTGGAGGCAATCAAACCACAATTACGCCAATTTGTTTCCACAAATCCTCACCGGCAACTTCTGAAAACACGGAAATTATTCTTTCCTTCTTTTTTTTAAATAATATAATTTCTTCCCTCAGCTTGAAATTGTCACCAATTCCACGTAAATATGTAATCTATGTAAGAAGGAATGCCTAGAAACATCGCGCAGGCGTGTTGAAGACAAATTGACTGTGGGGGGGGGGGGGGGATAACGGAGTAGTACCCAATTACATTGTGAAAATGAAAATAATTATTGAACAAAATTTACGATTTTCATTTAGGAAGTGCGTTTCCTGAAGTATGTCCAGCAGGGTGCCCGCTATTTTCAGAAAGGTGGAATTTTGATGACCTCCACCCAAACTTTGGTTTAAAATGGCAAAAAAATGACCCCTGAATTTTTTTTTTTTTTTTTTTTTTTTTTTCAGATTTCTTGCATAACAACGGCCAACGGCAGCTTATTTCGATTTTTGAAATACAATATCAGACTTTTGAATTAACTTTTACAAACTTTGTAAATTTTTGAAACTTTGACTTGCGTTTTCGGGGTCGCTGAGCTCGAATATTCAGTATAGGAAATTTTAATAGTTTGATTCTCGAAATCATCAGAAAATGACAATCACTTGAACTTTCGTTTTGTGTCCTTAACATTTTAAAATTTGTTTGAAGTTTTAAATGTTCAAAGTTTTATTATTTATACAATTTTTTTAATTAGTTGTCACTGTTCTCAGTGACTGTGTGTTCACCATGAGCTAGGTCGAGAATTTCTCAGTTTGCAAGCCAAAAATCAAAAAATGTTCTGAAGGAATGTGATAATATGGGGGAAAATCAGTTAAGGTATTGAACAAAATTTACGATTTTCATTTAGGAAGTGCGTTTCCTGAAGTATGTCTTCGACACCGCCATTGCTGTTGTCACTGACGTCAGTCATTGTCAAATCATCAAAAATCGATTTTGATATAGTTTTCAAGCGATGTATTTAGGCAAATTTTGACTTTATTTATTTGATGGGGAAAACGGTTGCCGTCATAAATTTTTTATTTTATTTTTTTAATTCTTTTAAAATCAATATAAAAGTATTACATACATATATATCGATCGAAAGTGTCTCGTAGCAATTTTTTTAAATCTGCTAACAAACCGAGTTTTTTCCATTAGCGAATTTTTGTAGAAAATGAAGCTATTGCAATGGTTCGGAAAATTCAGGCTAAATTTCTATGAGGTGGTTAGGTAAGTGAAGAGTCGAGCAACAATTGACCCGAGTTTACGCCCCCGTAACCGGCCAAGATCGACCGTTCAACGCTGAATATCGGTTGATCAGAGAACATCCTTGAACTTCCGAAAGATGAAATCCAATATTGCGTACGATCCCCAATCAATACTCAAACAGCGTCTTAAACTCGGATCAAAAATTTGGTGATACCGGCTACCAAGAGTACGAAACCGGCTTGGTAAAGAACCGGTAAACCTACCAAACTCGGTACCAGCTTGGTAAACCTACCGAATTCCAAGTCAATAGTTCCATAACTTAGGCCTGTAGCGCGGAACATGCATTCACACACGCACGCTAACAAACCGGGATCTTTGGGCTTTGCCGAGTCAAAGCAGAGACGCTCTTTGTTCGTCAAAGATGAGCAAATCGTCAAGACATAACCCCAAAAACAAGGTCAAAGCGTTCCGTAAGGACTCAGGCAAGGCTCATCAAATCTGAACTATCGGATTGACACACATTTGCACCGTTATTCAATATTCAATAAGGGTTTATTTAAATTAATAATACCGCTGGTCCTCCGATTTGAATTTTGAAGAACCTGAATATTCCAGCTTCATTATGAAGTAATCGGACGGAAAGCCCTACAATTAAAACGGTGATTAAATTACTCAACCGATCAATGGATGGACTCAGTTTTTGGAGTCCACTACCCCCTCCCTCACTGCCCACTTTTCAATGTGGGATAGCTCAGGCAAATATACGATCGTGGCCGGACATGCCAACTGCTTCATAAGCGGGCGTGACGTAGAGCTGGGCAAACAGTCCAAGTTGTGCAACATCTGTGTTCTAAATAAAAAAAAGAAAAGGTCCGAACCCTAGAATTCTTCCTCCGCTCGACCCTCGCTGGGGCCTTCGTATGTAAATTGAGAGAGCTGAAACTTTTTCTTCCTTTGCCATTCACTGGTGCCCTCACCGCAGTTCTTAGCCCGCACCCTCAACTTCCGCACTCCTTAACTACTCTTCCTCAACTCGTAATTGGGGGATGTGAAACGCTCCGTTTATTCGTTTTCCTCCGAACTCTTAGGTCCACATGTTGAACACGTTTTAGCATTAGGCTTATCGCCAGCGTCGAACTGGTTTTCAATCAAGTCCAACTTGGTCCATAATGGGGCGTTCCCTCTTCATCTATCCCGTGTTTTGAACGGAATGATCGTGGGAACAGCTCTTCAATAAGGTGCGGTATGATGGGTCAGTCGGGAGTGAGTTGAAACGGGTATCATAAAAACAGATGCATCTAATATCGTATCCAGAACACTACGGTCTTGAATGCTGTGACGCCATGACTAAACTCTTCCCTCTTTCCTTTGCTCCACACGTTGAACATGTTTTAGCATTAGGCTAATCGTCAACTTCGAACTTGTTTTCAATCAAGTCCAAAGTGGTCCATAATGTCCCTCTTCATCTATCTCATCTTTTGAACGGAATGATCGTGGGAACACCTCTTCAATTAGGTGCGGTATGATGGGTCAGTCGGGAGTGAGTTGAAACGGGTATCATAAGAACAGATGCATCTGACATCGTATCCAGAACACTACGGTCTTGAATCCTGTGACGTCATGACTAAACTCTTCTCTTACTCCATTTGCTCTACATGTTGAAAACGTTTTAGCATTAGGCGAATCGCCATCGTCGGACTGATATTCAATCAAGTCCAAATTGGTCCATAATGGGGCGTTCTCACTTCATTCATTCAATGTTTTAAACGGAATGATAGCGGCCGCAGCTCTTCAAAAAGATGCGGTATGATGAGTACCATCGGTCAGAAATGAGTTAAAACGGGAACTATAAAAACAGATACATTTGACATCGTATCCAGAACATTACGGTCTTGAATCCTGTGACGCCATGATTAAACTCTTCCCTCTCTCCCTTCGCTCCACTCGTTGAAAACGTTTTAGAATTAGGCTAATCCCCAACGTCCAACTTGTTTTCAATCAAGTCCAAATCGGTCCATTGTGTCCCTCTTCATCTATCTCATCTTTTAAACGGAACGATCGTGGGAACAGCTCTTCAAGAATGCGGTACGATGGGTCAGTTGGGAGTGAGTTGAAACGGGCATCATAAAAACAGACACATCTGACATTGGGCCAGGATGGATATTTTGGTGGTTTGGTGGCTCAAAAATACATAACATCAAATAATCAATCCCTCAGTAAAAAATTAGATTAGTTGGACATATAGGTCAGAATGATGTGTATAGTTTAGTGGTCTGGATGCTCGCAAGCTCGCATCTCAAAAATGCATGACATCAAGTAGTCAATCCGTTAGTAAAAATTCTGATTAGTTAGATATATAGGTAAGAATGTAATTACCATCGGACCAGTTCAACAGTGACCTGGAGCAGACCCTGCCTACCTATGATTTGGAAACTGCCCGGTTCAGGTGGTTTAGTTGCCGCTGGTGCCCAGTTCAGGTGAGCCTCTCTCCCTTTGCTCATCAAGTTGAACACACTTAAGCTTTAGGCGTTCCCCCTTTATTCATCCCATGTTTCAAACGGAATGGTCGCGGCCACGGCTCTTCAAAGAGGTCCAGTATGATGGGTACCCCAATCAGCCGGCAGTGGGTTAACCGGGCATCATAAAAACTCATACATCTGATATCTTATCCAGTCCACTACGGTCTTGAGTCCTGTGACGCAAATGTCTAAACTCTTCCCTCTCTCTATTTGCTCCCCACGTTGAACATAGCATTAGGCTAATCGCCAACGTTGAAGTGGTTTTCAATCAAGCCCAACTAGTTCCATAATGGGGGGTTCCCCCTTCATTTATCCCATGTTTCAAACAGAATGACCCCGGCCACAGCTCTTTAAACAGGTGCGGTATGATGGGTACCAATCGGTCAGGAGTGAGTTGAAACGGACATCATAAACATATTGGTAATTAATGCCTGCATTACAGGGACGTCCATATGAATTGCTTTTATATCATTATAGTGAGAATTACAAAAGAGAAAAAAAAACGAAAATATCATGATTCCTCGATTTTACCCCCCCCCCCCCTTATCCATCTACTGACAGTAAATTTGAAACATCCAAGTTTGCATGACTGGACTAAAATCTGGATCGGACACATAGGTACTAAAAACTGTCACGAAAATGAGATGAGTATAGTTTTAAAAAACCATTTATCACTATCACCCTCTCCATTCATCCCCTTCCATAATGAAACTTAAAATCCTGACAAATGTTTCAGAACTAGACCGAATTCGTAATTTAAAAAAAACACGATAATCTGAAAGAACAGTTAAAACCTCACGATTTTTACCATTACACCCACCGTTCACACCTTCCATAATGCAATTTTAATTACCTAGTACGCGTTCCGAAAATAGTCCAAATTCATAATTGAACTAAAAAATAATCACGAAAATCAGACGATAAAAGTTAAAATATCACGTTTAATCAGTATTCCACCCTCTATTCACCTCCTTCCGTAATGAAATTTGACTCTCCCGACATGTGTTCCAAAACTAAATCGAATACAAAACAAAAAATAATCATGAAAACTGATCGAGATTTATAGCTTCGGCAGCGCTTAAATGAATCGATTTTTTACCCCCTCCATCCCCGGCCACGACTGTAAATCCAAAATCCCAAGGTTTGTTGCAAAACTAGACTAAAATTGGAATCGAACAAAATTAGAATCACGAAAATCGGTTGAGAATTGTAGCTTGGGTGGTATACACAAATTTTGTTGATAAAAACCAACGCGCAATACTTCAATCGAATAAATGCTAATATATAGGCGTTATGGGAGTTTCACAACGGTCGGAAATTTGTTTTTTTACCAGAAATTCGAATTTAGCACCCTCAAAAATTTCCTGGTGTCAATTTTAGCTATTAGTTCGAACTATTTTGTTACGAAACGAATTTGAAGAAAGCCGATGACGTGTGCAACTAAACGAGCAGCGGTCCTCTACAAAGAAAATGCGGATGATGCATGAACCCCAAAATTTCCATTCATGGGATACGCTACATATTACATCATTTTAGAAAGCTGGTCAGCAGTCCTATTGAGATTTTCTCCTGTCATTTATCCTCCTTTACATCCTTAATTGCGATGGTTCAAACGTAGAACTACGTATTTTTCTTCCGAATCTAGGATGTCTCCGGAACCATTATTTTCACATTCGGGAGGTGAACAAATTATGTTTACCAAAATCGAAATTCCCACTCGCATTTTACGCTTCAAACCAGTTTGAACATCTTCGGTTTCGTGTCTGTATTTGTATTCGCAAATCCATCTCCCAAAGTTCCCACCAGCTTTGCTTTGCTTTGCTTTTGTTGACATTTTCGGGAAGAATGTGCGGTTAGGCTGAGGCTCGCCTTTCGATATCAACACTTATTTATCAGTAGTTTTCATTAGGCACGCGTAGACTTCAAACCCATCAAGCATCATTTCCTAATAGCCTATTCGTCCGATCTCGCACAAATTCTGAGGGTATTTGAAAAATGAAGATTTTATTACCCAATACGAGTTTCATCACAGTTGTATCATTAGTATCTTCTGCGCAAGTAGAAGGTGTAAAAAGGTTTTTTAATGGAAGCCCTTTTAATTTTGAATGACCGATACTTATTTTCTTCAAAATTTGCCTTAAAGAAAAAAAAAATAAATAAATTCTAGTATTGTTTCATCACAAACATTTTCAAAATATCAATTTGAGCCCACTTCATTGATTAATTTTTCACTCACTAGTAGTGGAAATGATTTTCATGAAAGTAGTTTATGGTTCAGCAGCAGACGTTCACCTGATAAAACAGCGAACTAATAGAAGAGTGATGACTCATTATAAGCTACAACATAATTATATACAACATATTTATTCTAGATCATCATTTAAACCATATCGATACGAGAACATACCAAGTCCAAGTTATCGACTTGGTTGGAGGTATAGATCACGCTAAACCAAACCCGCGCTGCTCACACCAGCTCAATTATTGGACCCTTTGAACTCGCGAAATTCCCGGGTGGCGATGTTAATGCATTTAAACGGTGGTCATTCCTTTGCACACTCCCAACTCAACACCATTCCTTCTAGGGCTCACTCGATTTATGTCCTTTCATCATCTTTTTTTGCGTCAGTTATCCCTTTTTGCGTCTAATCCTTCTTCATTCTCTTAGTCGGGTCGAACATAGTGTCAGTCCCGATTCATACCCGAACCACCACAATCAACTCTGCCAGTATCCACGATATACGAGAGCGGTTTTTAAAGCGGTCAATGGACTATTTTTTCGGAGCAAAACCGAATGCGGCCTTTCGATAAGCCTTCACTCATGTTAAAATGCGGGAAAAGAAATACTGCGATGTTGCTTGTAACAAATAGCTTCCCTGTATCTATTAAATTGCAGCATGATATTTAAGATCATTGAAATGTAAAGGGATTGAAATACGAAGGGATTAGAATCTACTAAAGAACCAGTTGTTAGGCAGGAACATAACTTGAAGTAAACATAATACTTCTACAAATGCACAAAGGCTGCTATTGATCCGGTTGCAATGGAATTCATGGGGGACGATCTAACCGCAATATCAAGGAATCAAGTAAAGTTTTTATGAGTTACCGTACGTCACAGGAAGAGGATAAGGCATGCACTATTATGGCTCATAATGGTGAGTGTGTGAACGAGTAAAAAAGTCATGGTGGATGTCTTCCTATCAGAGAGGTAAAAGAAGTAATGAACCTGGGATTGGTAATTAGCGAGAACCTCAAGTGGGACGCACATGTGAGTCAGGTAGCTGCAAAGGTAAGAAGAGGTGTGGGAGCTCTGTTTGACTGTTAGGCAGTTATCAAAGAGTGTTGGTCTGATGGTTGTAAACTCTCTTGTTCAGTGTCATCTAAATTATGGTGTTTCTGTACATGGGAGTGCGCGCAGTGCAACTCTTGAACCACTAAATATTTTACCGAGGAAAGCTCTGAGAGCTGTCCTCCGAATCGACGAAATGGAAGAGCACAACGAGGAGTTGCTGAAGATGGGCAAAGGATGAGTATGTCTACAGTGAGGCAGTTGAGATGGAGAAGTGTACTGGCGAATACAGAAGACTGGACAGAATACCTTATTCAGTAAAGTCACGGAAGAGGAACGAGAGGGGATGGTCAAAGTTTTATCGTGCCGAGATTTAAAACCATAATTGGGGAGCGAACTAGATTATTTCTGCTTCCCCAGTTCTTCAATTTGTTGGGGGTGGAGGGTTATAATCAATTTAGAGTGGCCAATTGGAAGGATAGGAAGAACATTATTTACAAATTGTGGTGCTCTTATTGAAATCTGGTAGCTGCGTCACGATTGATGATGTATAATTTTATTTATTTTACGTCAATTCATTTTTTGGTAATATGGCATTAAAAAAATTAAAATTTTTTGGGTCTGACGGAGTTAAGTCAAAATTTCAATAAATAGGTTTGTGCATAAGTTTGTTCAAAGAAGCGATAAGTTATTTTATTTTATTTATTTTATCAAGTTCACTTCGGCTTTAGTGCCTTAGTCATTAATATTCACAACAAGAATTTTATGTTGTAATTATTAAGCCCTGTTGATAGGGGGAAAACCCCCTACTGGGGTTTCACTGTAATTTCACGTTAATAAAGATATTTATTCTTCATATCAACGCGAACATTATTTCGCCCGAATATTTCGCCGAATCGGCATCGTCAGCTCTAGTGAAGAAGTAGTTAAAAATTCTGAAGTGAATAAAAGTTTAAGAATTTTCAACTACTTCTTCACTAGAGCTGACGACGCCGATACAGCGAAATATTCTCAATTTCGTAAGTTATATTTATCTATTTCCTATATTTACCGACCATCTGTAACATCTCAAAATACTATTACACGCGAGTGTTTTCATCCTTCATCATAACTATATACATATATATATATATATATATATATATATATATATATATATATATATATATATATAGGTGTTAAACTCTAGGATTTTCGTTTCAGAATGCCTCCAAACGGATTTCAATGAAGACATTTTTCAAAAATTTTGATTAAAATTTTCCGAGCCATTGCAATAGCTTCATTTTTTACGAAAATTCGCTAATTAATATTAGAAATTAATATAGTTAGGTGTTTACCAATTTCCTTTTCACCTACTAAAAGCTAGTGCTAATATATGTAAGGAATAAAACAACTTGACAGGTTGAGCAGAAAAAACTAAGAATTCTATCTTTTTAATAACATAGAGCTGTGGTCAACATTTGAAATGCAAACTATAAAAATAATTGGAGGTGAATCACCATAACCACTCCCTTTCACCTGACATAAAAGAATATCCGGATCTCGGAAGCGGACAGGGAGATGGACAATTCTTCCTCGTGATATCGTTTTTTGTCTTGTTATCCATAGTTCTGTTCTTCGAGTGGCAGTGTGAGGCGATGCGTGTTCTTCCTCTTGAACTGTGGTTTGTTGTGAGACTTGACTTGGGTCTTGAGGTATTTGTTCATGTGTGTATCTCTTGTTCTCTTGAAAGTATTATTGTTACTGGTTGCTGCTGCGTTACTACCTAATTTTCTATGAGCGCTAGTTTGAGTCGGCCAATACTAATGTTGACGTCCCTCCCTTTCATTTTAACCACAAACGTCCTTCCGTTTCTATTCATTACTGGAGACGGTCCGTCATAGTGAGGCTGAAGTGGTTTCCGTACAGCATCATTTCTTACAAATACGTGACTACTTTTGTTCTACTCGGGATGAATGAAAACGGAGCTTTTCGTATGCCAAGCAGTTGGCTGAGCCCTCAAATTGTTCATGAATTGTTGCAGGTTATTAACGAATTCTGGAGTTGGCAACGAAGCTTGTTTTTCTTCCAAGAAATCATTTGGCAAAACTAAAGTAGTTCCGTAGACTAATTCAGCACTGCTGCAACATAGATCCTCTTTCACGACAGACCGAATTCCTAGCAGTATTGAGTACATCAACCCATTTATATGTAGCATGAGCTGTAATTGCACCATTTAATTTTCTGTGGAACCGTTCTATTGAGCTATTGGCTTTTGGGTTATAAGGCGAACCAAAATTGTGACGTGTTCCCATGAGTTGTGTGAAACATTTGAACAAGGAGCTTTCAAATTGCTTGCCAACGTCGGTAACTCTTTGCTGTGCATCCCGAAATGACTGCACCATTCAGAAGGGAAAGCATTTGCGACCGTTTCTGCCTTACTGTCATTTAATGGTCTGACTTCTGGCCAACGGGTAAATCGGTCTATACAAGTTAGTGCATAGGTGAAACCCTGAGATGGAGGCAATGGACCAATCAGATCAATTTGAACGTGTGCAAATCCTCTTTACTTTACTTAATTACTACGCATGTGTCTTTGCTCCTTTCCCCTCTGGCCCCCTACACAAGAACGTACCCAACGAGAATTATCTTCAAACATACCTGGCCACACAAAGCGTTGAGGCAACAATTTTAAATTAGCCTTAACTCCGGGGTGTGATAAGTTATGTACGTTATCGAATACCTGAAAATGTTGTGGTATGAAAGGTCTAAAAAATCATTTGTGAGACATCACAAAAAAGTTCAGCATCCGTTGCTGGTAAGCACACTTTCTTCCACGACAGTGTCGTCCCGTCTACATACTTGGGAAGTCCATTTTCAACACTTTCAACCCTGGAGAAAATATCAGCCACAACGTTGTCTTCCCCTGAAACGTGTTGGATGTCGGTAGTGAATTGTCCTATAAATTCAAGAAATCTAGCTTGTCTTGGTAAGGCTTTGTCTAACTTTTGACTAAAGGAAAATATAAGAGGCTTGTGGTCAGTAAAGAGTGTGATTGCTCTTCCTTCAAGTAGATACCGGAAGTGTTTGAGTGTGACATAAGCTGTTAACAATTCTCGATCATATGCACTGTATTTTTGTTCGAATTCGTTCAATAAATTGAATGGGGCTGTGTTGCTGTACGTTGACCCGTTCGTTTCCCATAATAAAGGTGATACGGGAATAATGAGCTCAGGCCTATACACCTCGAAGCATGCTATTATTATCCCATTTAACGCTTATTAGTCCATTGGAAGAGTAAGTGATAGCTGAGTGCCCTGCTGGGTTTCGAACCCTAGCGGCGATACATTTTTCTTTCAATTTTTTACATTCACTTTCAAGGTTTTTTTTTTAAATCTATTTTGTATTTTTTTATTTTATATTATATATATATAAAACTACGTCCATTTATTTTCAGTTATGATGTTATATTTAAATTATGTTATATTAGTTATATTTCAGATTATGACCGAGTTTGATAGTTAATTTTCCATAGACCAGTGATCTGCGTTGAAGGGCTATCTAATACAGAAATAATATACCGTTGTGTAATAAATTGCAGCGTATTGCTTATTAGCATGTATTGTATACACATATATCACTGTTCTATTTTGCATAAAATCGTATAGACTTGTACTTTGTTCTTCAACTAATTCAATATCAACGTCCATTTTGCATTACATAAGGATGTTATGCTGCCCACCCAACTTGGCAGATGTTCCAGCTCCGTATAGATTCTCCCAGAATCCAAATCCGATACTGAACACCACTAACAGGCAGAGTGATATGCTGAAAATTATGACCTGTTGTCACTTCAAGAGACATTTATCCTTTTACCAATTAGGTGTTGGGAAAGTAACATCTCGAAACATAAAATTTTCGTAATGTTTTATGGCGTGATTGGCATTTTTATTTGCAGGCATTCACCTATAGAACGAATTACGAAGTAGATGAGTAATTGAGAAGATCGGAGCTTCAGTTTCTGTCTCTGAGTGATGCAGGGTTGGAATTACTTATCTCCCAAAGTTTCTATTATAAAGAGGCACCGGACCTCTCTAAAAGGGGATGACGATTGGGAAATTCTATTAGACAGCAATGGGAGACACTTGGTCACTATTTCCTCCAAACAATAGTAAACTACATCGGGTTAATGGGTCGGGAAATATTATGAAGTTCTTGAAAGTTCCCGGTACTTCATGAGATCTTCAAACTAAAATCTTCCGAATTAAATTGGTCGAGCGGGGTGAGATTCTAAACCGGCCCTTTTATCCTCTCTCAGCGGCTTGAGAACTGACTCTACAGGCCATTAATTTATTTAACTAAGAAGGTTAATGAAATACCTCTAACCCTCAATTATGAGGAAATTCCGATTTTCACTGGTTCTCTTCGAACAGTATACTCGTACAATACTTGCCTCTTCGCTTATTGTGCTATTAAGAGGGGTCCAGATGGTATATATGCGGTTTTTTCACTTTTTCTTCGTCTATAGTGGACCGATGTTGATGGTTCTTGCGGCAATCTACTGGTTTTGAAATTCCCCATAGGATCGTTCCTCTGAAATTAACAATTTACTTTCAAATTTCGAGGTTTGTGGGACCTAGAGGTTTTAAAAATAGAACGAACGCTGCAAGAATCATTGAAATTGGTCAATTACTGGCTGAGAATAGTTGAATAAACGGTTTGGTCGTATTTTGAATCTTCTCTGAGGATCAAGGAGGAACACAAAAGAAATGTTTTTTCCCGTCTTCATTTCTAGCACAATAACATTCCCGCATAAAGCACTGTTGTCTACTCATAATTGATTAGAGAGAAAACAGAAATAATAAAGATAAGCTCAACTCGGGGAAAAAACGCACAATGCGAAAAGTAGGACAAGATAACAATTATCACAGGGGGATGCAAGTTAACAACCAGGCAGGAATTGGTTAGTTAGAAGATTGCTCACGAGAGTGCAACGGGGAAGTAGTTATGGATACTATAATATCCATTCACGTTTGTAAACTTTTGCGCTAATCAGTGGAGAAGAAGCTCAAAAGGTGACTTCACCAGTGTGCAGTAGGTAATTTTAGAAACTAAGTAAATATTCGGGATTTCGCTGAACCATTTCACTTTTCCGATCAGTTATGAACACAAAAAAAAAATTAGTAAATTCAGACCCATGGGTAAAAAACGCTCATTTGAAACTTTCGTCACCAAAATTCCAAATTGTCTGGAGTGAGCCCGAAGGAGGGAACTACTTCAACGATCTTTTAACTGGATTTTGTCAACGAACAACGTTGTAGGCTTCACATCAGTTTCCCCATTTCAATTGTTCCTATTTTTACATCGATAAATAGGCTGGTGTTTTGTAAGATTTGAAAACTTTTGAAAAATCAAATCTCTTGAGAATCACCTGTAAACCTGGGTTTTTCCACCTAGTTGTGAAAAATAGGCCACTGTGCGTCGGAATAACCAGCAAAACCTGGTAGAAACAACCCGACTATGACAGTATTACGAATTGTGGAGATCTGATGTAAAGACGGATGAGCAGGCAGTTTTCAATGAAACGAGCAGTTGAACTCTATTCAAGCACAATTCATCAACCATAAATATGGATCCCACTGTGAATGACAAATTTTATAGAATGGAGTAGGAAAAATAATTAAGCCCACATTAGATGGATGGTAAACTCGGGCGTCACCGCCAGAACAAGCATTCATCGTTAGCTACGTTCGTCACTCCTCACCCATAGCGCACAATGACCTGTCAAAAAGTAGACCTTCATTAGTTTTTTTTCTCTCTCTCTCCTTTCTTCCTTTTTGGTTGAATGGGGGGAACTCGAAACTGTTGGTGATATTTCGAAAAGACCCGAAAAAAGAGCGATTGTATTGGAGGATTTCCCCGCATAGTGCGGCGGGCTTCATTTATTTCGAGGTTCGGTGCGTTGGAAGGCCCCAAGGCCTGTGGACACCACTACACACCAATCTACACCCCCACACACCGATCCACACCCCCGCTCTCCCAGCGGATTCCCTGCTCCAGCCTCCCGTTAATTAATCACATGCGCTCGGCGCGAGAGCTCTCTGAGACAGCGAAACGGTTTTATGCCGACTCGTGGTGATGTTGGAAAGGGGTGAGACTGTGAGAAGAGGGGTTCTGAAGAATTCATGTCCCGGCAGCTCGCGCTTCCTCAACTCCGTTCGCTGAGCTCCGACTGTCGAAAACCCCCAACTTATCAGCTGACGAGGTCTGAGGAAACACGTCCGTGTGGTGGAATTTTCGGATCGGCGAGAAAAAACTTACTTTTCCAACTCGCCCGTTATTATTAAGTACATGTGAGGCTGAAATCGGAAACCTTTGGTTGGTATGGTAACGGCATGGTAACCAGTGCCATCTGAATCAGCGGGATATGAACGGGTCGGGTTAGCGGTGATATTCAAGGAACACAAATCTTAACTATAAAGTATTTAAGGCAACTTACGGCAATTCAAGGCAATGTAGAGACATCGTCACAAATTGCATACCTACTCATGTGCGTCAGATATTGCTAGACAGAAAAAAACCTCCCCATTCCTCAGGGCCACAAGGTTTTTTCGGTAGAGTCACAGAGGATTTCAAACATATAGATAATCCTTAGATGGTATGCTTACCTCTACCAGAACCGTCCACATTAGCGGGATTCGACGGATGGGGAATGTGATGATATCCAATTGAAACAAAACTCTTAACTCTGGAATAAAAGGTAACAACGAGATTCAACTCAGTCATCGGCACATTTTTCATACTCACGTGGCATTAGACACTGACAGACTGCGCTAAACCCCACCTGTTCCTTAGAGTTACGTCCAACTGGAAGAGACATGAAAGGTTTTTCAAACCCGTGAAAAATTTCTTGATGGCATGCTAATTTCTGCCAGAACCATTCGAATCAGTGGGATTTCAACGCATCTAGAATGAAGTAATATTCAATCTGAATCGAATCTGAGCAACAGTGTTAACGAACAGATAAACGCTGTGGAACAGAAAAAAATAGAACGAGCCGGCCGCACCAGGTGGGGAAAATGCGAAAACATGGTAAAGAAGATCGGCAGGTAGTACTTGAGTGAACTGGTAAGGTGGGCATTCGGGCTGCGGTCTAATATCTGCTACTTCTAATCATTGAATATTTTTAGATAGCATGAGCCCCTCATTAAGACGTACACAAAGACAAATTGGAACGGGTACAGAGGAGTTTTCTACGTTACATAGCCTTCAAACTCCGTATGGACGATTTCCTTACCCGCTCTTGAGATGGAAACATACCGCACTTACTAGATGAAGGAAAATATTTCAAGGACACCTTCTTACACAAATTGTTTAATAACAGGATATATTGCACCTCTACTTTCCTATATACACCCAAACCTTCAAGTTTATAACTTACCGCCACGCCCCTCTTTTTCACGTACCGTTCCTACCTTCAAATTACCTCAACCACTAACCACGGATACAACCAGACAGGTATTACCAATAACCACATAAAGGATAGTTAAACTTGTTCTCGCAGTCGAACCTCAATTTGACTACTACCTGCACTCTCTCAAACACTTCTAAACTATAATTTCAGCAGCATCAAAACTCATTAGGTAGGCCATTTTCAGCGTTTCTTTATATCGTACCTCCTTATTTTATTTTTCGCAGTATTCTTCAATGTAATTTACCTACAAGATTAGCTCTGAGTATCCATCAATGAACTCTATACTATTGCTGCAGAAATCTATCATTAGCTGTATCCGGTAAATTTTTGAGAACTATCACCCTGAAACATTCATCAAATGTTGCACTGTGTGATCTTGCATGTTCCTTCATGTTCCTTTAGTGGAAGTGGTCGGGATTGGTGAACGAATGAACGATTAAGTTCCACATCATAAGGACTGCAAAGTCACATCCGTGGATACATTTGAAGGGCACGGGGGAATAACGAGACTCGGCACGTTTTTGGGGAAGTTGACGTTTTTCGGGATACATCGAGTCAGAGGTTTATTTAATCTATAATCCACTAGAATGCACTAGAAACCCGATTGAAGGTGTCAAAAATGAGTTTTCATTGAATCAACGAGAATCGGCACTGCATAGCAACACCGCATTTCTGAAAGGAGCGCGCCCGATTCTAATCATTGTCACCTTTAATGCCACGGTCTATTAATCTATACCCGCAACATTATCATTCTTCTCTCGTAATTTTATTTTATCCTTTGCATTCATGTAAGTACTCGTTAGTACATTTTCCATTTTATATTCTATTTCTCATGTCTTCAGTGAAACTCTTACCGAGTGAGTAAAATAGAATTAATAAATCTCAGAAACGGGCAATTAAACCCGCGGAGTGTACCGCGAAAAAAAGAAGCTCTAGAGGGATGCTGGAAAGCCTTTTGTGTCTGCGAAAACGAAATTCATCACAGGCAAAGCTATTTTCTCTTTTTTCCACTTACCTATTTTATCACATCATTACCGAATACTTTTTTGTGTCATATTAAAAGTTTCTGTAGGTAATCGTCTTTTTACTTCTAGCATATTGTTAAGAACTCAACATTTACACACGCCTGCACTCATTGAAATCCAAATACAAACTGAGTACTTTATTTATGCAACCAAATTATCATATATGGTAACCTTGTTTCCCAACACGATTCCCCCTCTTTTTCACAACACCAACTATGATTATTGACAGTTCACATTCACCATAATCTCTTCAAGATTTCGTTAATTGACTCAATCAATGAATCAACAATGAAACACTCTTTGTTCCAACGAACTTGCTTCTCACGCGTTCGATTCTTCTGACCTTCCTGTCATGTAGACTGATGATATTGAACCATCTAGTTGCTTTATCGTTACTGTATTCATTGTTGAATTCTGTTTCATTGGCTCTTGATCCATGTTCATTTCCTTTGAGAACGGTATTAATGTAGATCTCAATTACACTGGGAATTTCAATTTGTGAGGGCAAATCTCCAATGCTGCTGCTCCAGAAGACCTAAGTGTAACGGGAGGTACAGTAAAACCTTTAGCCGAACATTCTTATTGACTTGATGGACAGTTTGTCCATCAATGTTCCAACCTTTCCTGCAACCTCATATATGGCTCTTTTGTCCTTTCACCGAGAGCTTTTCCCAACTCTTTCTCGACAACATCTTGGATTGCTTCTTGGCGAGGAGTAAGATCCTGCTCCATAATCATTGACGCCATAGTTTCAACAAGCTCCTTTAGTTCTAAAGATTCTTTCTCTACGCCTGTTTCTGTAGGTTCCAAAGGTACCGATGCCACTTAGCCAGGTAATCCTAAATCTTTTTTCTCAGCAGACTCTTTTCTCTCTCCTGTTTTGGATGCTGTTTCATCCCCTTTTTCTCCATCACTGTCCGCTTCTATTTCAACATGTGTTGCAGCTCGAGATTCTTCTGACTGTTCAGATGATTCTGGTGGTTTTTCCTCGCCAGGTTCTTTGAGCTCCTCGGTCGCTCCTTCATTCTCTTCCGCAGCCTCCTCCTCAACCTTTTCCTCAGGACCCTCCTCTGTCACCTCCTCGAACAGTATTCTTGAACAAGTTTCGATAGGCTCCTCTCTGCCTCTTGATGTATCTGGGCTAACGTAAATCGAAGAATCTCTTATTTTCTCGGATACTTCATTTTTGTTATTTGTAATTAATACCTGATCGACTTGGTTAGGCTTTTCGATATTCCATTCTCTCTCACCAGAAGTGTCTGTAATTTTTGGAATCTTCGTGTTCTTTGGTAGAATGAAGCGACGAGGACTTTTTGGACATCTATTACCCAAATGGCCGGGTATGCCACACCGCAAGCAAAAATATTCCCTACCTAGAGGCTGCTTTGTTTCATTATTTTTATCGTCCTTGTTCTCTTCATCATTCCAAGCCTGATTCGTCGGTACAGAAATATTTGTTGTACGTTGTTTTTGAATTAAGTTAGTGACTGGGTGATTATAAATATGAAGCGAACTGAATCACCCGCGACGAAGTTGTGGAAACCCATTTCAAAACGGAAGTTACTGAAAATACGTTGTCATTCCCACGAAAAATAAAGAGTTACGATGTTGAATCGATTTCGACGGTTAGGCCATCATCAGTAACAAACAATGGTAACACTAACAGAGTTTTACACTTTAACCCAAACATTTTTAGTTCATTTGTTATGCTCAATTCTATGTGGTTTTAAGGGTAAAACTAGTCAGTTAAAGTGTAAAACTCTGTAATAACGGAGTTGGGGAGATCTGTAAGTTACCATTCGATTCAGCGTGAAAAAACACGTAGAAACCGGCCCCAAACTCAAATTTTTTTAGAGGGTCATTTTTCACAAAAACCGTCGATTTCATAGAAAATACCATGTTTTTCAACATACAAACATACTTTTCTCCTCTAATTAGCGAAGTAAAATAAAAATTGATTATACCGTTGGAAATCTGAAATTCTCAGGTAGTTTTCCCGAAGATGGGGATTCAAAATCACTACGTAAAAAAGTCAATAAGCGGATTCAAAACAGTGAAATTTTGGCAACTTCTCAAAATTATGACTCTGACCTCATTTTTTAACTGTCGTAGCTGCTCGTAAATTCTTGTTTTGGCATCAGGGAGATAAGAAATTCAACGCTGTTTTCAACTGTGTAATCAAATTTTAATTTACTCATCAAATTAAGGGAGTTATGACCATTTTAGTGGAATAATGTCAAAAAGACGAGAAAAAAATCTTAAAAGTGAAATTACTCGGAAATGAAGCCTCTAAAAAAAGTCTAGGAGGCACTATTTGTTGCAAAATCGATCCCTGAACTTTGGCGAGTCGTATGACACCTAAAGAAGAGGTATATCCTAGATACATAAAATAGACTCGGCGCAACGCAATGGGGCGTTCGGGGCGAGAACGATTTTATTTTGAAGCGCTCTCCTGTAAAGCTTTCTGGATTCGCCGAGTCTCGTTGTTCCCACGAGCTCTTAATTTATTTGAAGAGCGACCAGGGGCCTGTTTCATAAAGCGACAAGTGACAAGTTACAAGCCGATTCACAAGTTGTAAAAATGAGTGTGGAAGCGTTTCATAAATGTACAAGTGTAGACTTGTAATGCACTGTGAAAATTAACAAGTGTAC
This sequence comes from Adelphocoris suturalis, assembly GCA_030762985.1. Taxonomy (NCBI): domain Eukaryota; kingdom Metazoa; phylum Arthropoda; class Insecta; order Hemiptera; family Miridae; genus Adelphocoris; species Adelphocoris suturalis. The sequence continues at coordinate 85,279,680 of CM061045.1, forward strand.
AGGCGACTTTGGACAAGTTACAAGTGCTTCCCCATCATTTTGAACGAATCACTGTTTTCCAGTTGTCAAAAATGGCCAAATTTTTAACCTACGTCCATTCACCTGTAAACTAGTTATTTTCCAGCATTGTGAGTTGACAATTTTTGAGTTTAATATGTGGGAATCATCTTCTGCTGAAGAATACAGACAAGAAAGAAGCATTCCGCGTAGAAGACACCAAAGATTTTTTTGGCCACGAATAAACGCTCATTTCGTGGGTATTTTTGAATTTAACGAGAGATTTAGGATGTCTTCCGAGACCCTTGAAAGATTCAAATGGTGCGTGATCCTGAGCAATTTTTCCTATCGGGTATTGAGGATCTCCCCATCATCGAAGAACAAAGTGAAGTGTGAAGATCATCTCGAAGTTACAGATGACATTCCTAACCCAGCAGCATTAAGACTTGATGAACTGATTAATCATTTTCGCTGAATGAAGGAGAAAAATCCGATTATGCCAGCCTTCAGAATAAGTCGAAATCAAATACACACTTTCTCAGTTTATAATTTGTCCATCTTCCAATCATTACACCATGTCATATACGATAAACATCCTATCGTGTACTTAACACTGTTTTTATGTTATGATTCACTGACAAAACTTCAATTTCGGCATCCCGCTTGACGTTGTTCATTTTGTTTGTCCCCACATGCCAATTTTTCTTTTCTGATACACTTGTAAACTTAGCTTCTACAAGTACAACTTTTCTACACTTGTACTCTTTATTTTGGTGAAACACTTGTTCTAGTTTGCCGAGCATTACAAGTAACTGTACTTGTTAACTTGTACACTTGTAACTTGTTGTTTTATGAAATAGGCCCCAGGGGACTCGCAAGATAAATTATTTCCTTTCTATACTCTGTGATCAAGATTTTTCGAATTTCTATTTCTGAAATTTATTTCTAAAATAATCATTTATACAGTTCGGTAGAACTTATTCATTATATATATATATATATATATATGAAAAATGGTAGACTGGTTTTACATGTGATGAATACCTACCTCATGCTAGCTATAAATCATTAGTAAAAGTTTAATACAGTTCAGTAGGGTTGACATAATTATGAAGAAAGAAAAGAACATGTGTCTTATATATTTACGCATTTTTGTCACGGTAAAGGATCCGTGGGCCTGGTTGTTTTTATATCGTTAAGAAATCGAGCAGCAACAACGTTGCTTGTTTGCAGGAAAAGGATAATAATATAAAATGTAATTCTCCAGAGGGACTTACTAGTAGGGGGCGGAAGGAGACATTTTGTACGTGGGCGAATCTCAAATCTTCCAATTGATGAAAGGTTACCGACAAAATACTGCGGTCCTTCACCCGATTGATATTGTTGAAGCGAATCATTCGTCTCGAGTCTTGATAAAGGAACCATCGTTTTTCAATGTTTCTTGTGATCTTGTTGTGGCCGCATTAATTTTGTCCCATTTGAATTGAATGAACATCACCTGAGTGGTTCAGTTTGTGAAGACTTTGTACAAGGAAAGTTAAATTGTATTAATTTAGTTAGTTTGTAGTGAAGCTATGATGACGGTGGTTGTAAGAACGGTTCAGATACTAAAAATCCGACCAGGATGCGAATGCCAAGAATACCCTAAGGGAAGGTGGGTACCCTAATTTATTTGAGAAAATAGTAGCTCGCAGCGGTACCAAAAACATGTGCATCTGTAGACATGTGCAAACTCGATAGACAGATAAAAGGTTTTTTTTCTCATATTTATATATGGAATACGGACAATCAGAAAGATCATTGCCCTGAAGGAATAAAGCACAGATAGGGATCTCATTATTTATCTACCAAAAGCACGAATATTTTGAGAGTGAACGAATAATTCGTTCGTTCTATACAAAGAGAAACGTATCGGTACGCGAATGAAGTTATGGTGATATGATTGTGTCAATATGTGTCGACTGAATGGGTGAAGATTGTGAACACAGCAGCTCAGATAGAGAATTCCGAAGAGGAATGTATTGTGATTAGGCTCCCAGTATATGCATTGTACATGTGGTGATAGTAGGTTACTACTAGTCGGTTGTAGTTATACTACTGGTTATCAAAAGCGTATCTAATGGCATATATATGGATAGATATATAGATTTTTTTTAACGTAAAGCATGTGAGGAATTTGCACGATAGTAATAATGTTAATAATAAGAAGGATAAGTATAATTTTTTTTTTTTTTTTTTTTTTAAGGTTTAAGCCGCATTTCAACTAGAAGGGTCATTAGCGGCAAAAGCATAAATAATCATAAGCATTAGCATTTTTTATAAGCATAAATATTTTGATAAGCATGAATATTTTGAAAAATATGAGAATAGTAAGTTATAATATCTCCCATGAATGAATATTTTTTACAGGATTTCAAAATAATTGATTAGTGTTGATTATTTACTTTGTTAATTATTTTCAACTTCTTTTCTCATTGGTTGATACATAATTCATTAGCTTATTTTTATCATCTTTAATATGTGAAAATTACACTATACCCCATGTTCTGGAACTGGATTGGGGAGAGTAAGCCATTTATATAAATATTATTATAGATGAGATAGATATTATAGATATTGTAGACATTTATATGTAATTAAATTTCTCTAATATTATTTTCTGTATGGAAATTGTTTTGTCTGTCTGGCGGCTTGTTTTCCCCAAGTTGTTCTTTCTGTAGTAAAGTAGCGCCGCACATCTTCCCAGTTTCATCGATCCCAACTCACCCAGATGGCACATTGAACAATGCTGAACTGTGTTGTAGAACCACGGTTTGAAGTTCAAATTCAAAAGCTCGCCCCTGAGGCGCATAACTATCTTGATATCCGGTCTCCTAGAACTGGTTGTAATTTGGAGTATTTTTAGGGAGGCTAAACAGATTTTTATCAAGGACTTAGTTCCCCCCCCCCCCTCTCCCTCCAGAGGTGTAATGGGGCTCTAAATCTTTGAGAAAGAGGTAGGGGAGAGTGACAGTATCCCGTGAGAGAGATACCACTCCTACTAATAGCATTAATGTGCTATGTTCGGAGTAGATTGGTTTTCCAGTTCTTGGCTCACCCATCCAACGCCAAACGCAGCGTTTCAAGAACACGAGAACAGGCGTGCGACGTCCGTTGGGAAACAACGGAGCGACGGCAGCGCTTTCTCTAGGATTCTGACGGGAACTCTGTCACATTTTTCGAAAAGAACCTCTGTATATTTTCCGGATCATCATAGCTCCAGCAACCCCAAACCTGGGCTGAGTTGCACATCGACATTCTTGCCACTGCTCCAAAACCCTAAACTTTGTATTGAGCGGGATATTGTTCGAAACAAAAAGCTAGCTAAAGACATATTCCAATTTCTCCGAGTGAAGGATATTATCACTTTTAATTGATTTTTATGACCTTTTTCATCGGTCTTTTACAGCTTTGACATCTACTTACAACCCAATCAGATTCTTTTTTACCAACTCCTACCCGATCGTGTACTCTCATGTGCTCTTGTACTCTCTGTGCTCATGTAGGTATATGTCGCAGTCAATTTGTCAACTTAGTCATCACCTAAGGGGAGTCGTGGGGGTCAGGGGGTGAAAAAACCTATCTTGAGTTTCATAGTAATTTGAATAATAGACTTTACGTAGATCGAAAAAATGTAATTCTACTAGTCATAGTCATAGCCAAACTACCAACTACCATTTGCACTGAAACCTTGCTATTTAATCAAATGCCTTGGCTTTTTGTAAAGATACTAGCTATACTGATCAATGGTTGGTTTTGCAAACGATATTATACCCAGTTTAACTACAAGCTACACATTGCAACCATACCTGTTCACATGAGGAAGTATATCTGCAGAGAAATGATTCCCAAACATACCTGCAACAAAAATTAAAAACGATAATTATTATACAAAAAATATGGCAACCTTCATTTGAGATAGCTGGGCATGTGCCCTTTCAAGCCCTTTTCCAGATCACCAAAATATTTTTAAAAAAAGCTGGGAAATTTTCACCAGCTATGAACTGGAACATTGAAAAATGTACCAATGAACAAAATTCTGCAAAATGTTTTCTTGAATGCTACTGAAATGAGCTTAAAAATTGATTTAAGCAAAAGTATAACAAATCATAGTGTCTTTCATATCGGAATATTATCTATTTCGAAAAACTTGCTTACCATGTATGTGACATTTGAGATAAAAAGTGAAGAATTATGAAATTTTGCTCAAACCAACATACAGATACTAGCTATGTGACTTTGAACATTATTTTTAAATCGTAAGTAAATTGTCTTCTTCTTGCATTTTTTTTTTTTTTTTTTTTGCTCACAGAATGTTTATAAAATTTACCACAATCCGGCCTCGTCACCCTTAGTGTCTGTGAACCAACTTCCTCCAGGTTTCAAGGAAAGTTTTCATTCAGTTTGGAAGAGAAGAATTATAACAAAAAGGTTTATCCAAGTTGTGATTAAACAAAGTTGTGTTAGTTGTTGTGATTGATTGACTATTAATTAAGATGTCTGTGATAATTAAAGACTTGTTTTTTTCTACCTCATTACCAGAATTTTGTTTGGAGAAAGAAAAGGTAAATAGAAAAAGTTATTGTACGCAGGGCATGAGTTATATTATAAAGAAAGGAGTTCGATCCATGGTAAAGAAAGGATGAAATTTGTTCTGTTTTGCGGAAGACTCCCGTAAATGAAGGCTTCGAAGGCAGGAATGGCGATAAGTACCTCCTCATATTACAGCATCTAACATAATTTTTTTTTTTTTTTTTTTTTTTTTACATTTTTAAAGCCATTTATTATCATTTTTACATTACAAAACAAATGAAGTATTTAATACTTCTAAGGGAAAAATAATTTAAAAGTAAAATACAAATGAATAAAATATACTATACTTGGCAGTTGCTGATCTCCATAATTTAAGAAATTGTCTGGAGCTCAGGATTTGCAGGTTAACAAAATAACAAAATGATTTATAAACAAAAGGCTACATAATTAAATTCAGGTGCTCATAAATAAACATAAATTTACATCTTGTTACATTTTAAAGAAAGAAAAAAGAACAGAAACCATAAAGAGGAAAACATGATAACAGCTATTGAAGTAAAGTAAGTAAGGGAAAGTCAGTAGGCGAATCATAACGATATTGCTTCATTAGATAATCAGTGATAGATTTTTCAAATTTATTAATTTTTTCGGTAAGTTTGATATTTAGAGGTAGTTCAATGAATAATCTTGGGCCCAAAAAAGAATATTGTTTTTTGAAGAAATCAAACTTTGGGTAAGGAATTGGTACCACAAAGCCAGAATGAAGACGAGTTGCACCATGTGAGCGAGAAATAAACGCACGCCTGGCACGCTTGGCAGGGGGTCACGGTGGGTGGTGAGGGGGTGAGCGGGGGGTGGAGTGAGAGGAAGAACAGAGGTGACTAGAAAAGAGACTGGCGAAAGCCCCAGAGCATGCTGGTTACCATGGCTGGCTATCTGATTCAGAAATAATAAACCATTATGTAATAATTTGCAGCGTTTTTATGAAATTATCAAGAATTGTGCGGTTTAACTCCTAGACGTTCTCCTATACATTTCATTGCCGTTGCACTAATAGCAGTCTGTGCGCATGTGCAAACGTTAATTTCTTATAACGTCAACTTATAAAACATTTTGACTCGTACTGTGTTCTTCAATTAATTCCATACTTCCATCTATCCATGTGTGGAGAAGCTATACTGCCCAACCAACTTGGCAGATGTTTTTCATTTGTATTTATTTAACCTATATTTTATTCATAGACACAATTTATAATATTATACATTCTATGCAATGATCCACATTTCGGATTGTAGTCGGTTGAAAACTATGAATTGGGATCGTGTTTCTCACTCAAGAAAATAATTTATCAAAGATCCACTTTTAAGGACATAAGCCACGCCGAATGCTATCGCCAGTCCAGAATGAAATTAAGACATAAATCCAATATAAAACCTACCTACCTACACTCCAGTGAAGATCGCTGCAAATCTAAAAGAACCTAAATTCCCTTGTTCGTATATTACGGTCCGACATGGCAAAAACGGATAGGATTCTCATTCGCATTCGGGTCAACTAACGCCTTTTGTTCCGTACGTAACATTTATAAGTGTTGAGAATCGGAAATTGAAATGTCTGATTGATTTCCCTTCTCACTCGGATGAGGAAAGAGTTATTCGCGCTCCGCACAGCGTGAGGGGGGGCGCCGAGTGTTCGTGACAGTTTAGTTTAACTAGCCCGTATATCGGGGTCAAAGTATATTTATCGGCCTCTCCAATAATGGAGCTGGTATGGCAACTACTGCGAAAAGTTGTGATTTGCTACTATTGTGGGTTTCAGAGCGATTGCTCTTCGGGGACCAGTAAATTGCTGAATGTCGGCGTCAACGCAGCGTGTTCCGAAAGCGGAAACTATTGCTGAAAGAGACAAGAAAAGTTCCAGTCATGCAGCATGATCGTATGAGCGAATTTTTGTAGATTATAGTATTATATGTATTATGTTATGTTGTTTTGAAATTTGAACATTTTTGGAAAAAGAATTTTAATCACAAATTTTATGGCAAATGAACTAGTTCTAAATAATATTCTACAATTCAAAACAGCTAATGGATTTTAACCCATTTTTCAGTTTTTTATTCGATTTTTCAGCAAATATTAATGAAATTTAAGCACAATATTCTGCATATTTTTTAGCATTAATTTTATAGTGTTCTATTTCGTGGTTGATTAACTTTTATTGCCTAAATGTTTCTTATAAAACATAAATTTAACTATTTTTTGGTTGTTGTAAGACATTTTTAGTAATTTTTTAGTACGTTTTGTGAAATTTGACCACTTTAATTTGCTCAAAAAGTGTTGGCCAACGAACTCATCATTTGGGAAGCTTGATTTTTCGGTGCAAGAACGGAATTTTTATCTCAATCCTAAGGAGAGTTATCGTCTGGAATGATACATATATTAAAAAGCGATAAACTCTAGGTTTCGTTTCAGAATGCCCCAAAACGGATTTGGGTTAAGAAAACTCGAAAATTTTGATTTTAAATTTTTGGGAGCCATTGCTATAGCTTCATTTTCTACAACAATTCGCTAATAGTCATGTAGATAGAAAATAACCGAAGGACTTTTTGGATCAAATTTTGACTTCCTTTCTTCAAAAAGGAAATCCCTCACTTATCGCATGGAACTTATATTCATTCGCACAAACTAAATCAATCGTGACGAGAACCTGCTGGAAACTAACTTCAATAACGAAAAGGTCCAATCATGCAGCAGGACCATATGAGCAATCCTTCGTAATTCTCGCATTTCATTTAAGTCAATATTTTTGTTTTAAATTTATTTACACGATTTGTGCAAATTGCGAGTGCTCAGAAATTGTTAGCTATAAAATTTATAGTAAACAACATTTTTCAGCTCAATTTCGTACAGAATTTTCTGGCTATTCCAATTCATTATTTCTTATCTTTTTCTAGGTAATGTTTTCCTAAACATATAAATTCAACAATTTCAAGCTATTTTCAGCCATTTTCAATAATTTTTTGTACATTTAAAAAATATATTTCAACATTTTGTTGTGCTCAACAAGGCTCTGTGTATCCAACTCAATACTCGTTTTGAAATACTTGATTTTTTGTACACGATTCTACAAATAGCGAGATATAAGGTGGGTGAGTCCACACATTACGTAGAAATTAAATTTTAAAAAAAGCTTAAAAATCCAGGGATCGTTTCAGAATGTCTCAACACAGATTTCCATGAAAAAAAAGGAAATTTAATTATTAACATTTTGGTAGTCATTTCTATACTTTTTTTTAATTTCGCCAAAAATAGGTAAGTTGACGAACATTTGGTAACTGATTATAACAAACCTAATCGTCAAAATCGATGTAACAAACAATTCATTCATTTACCGCCGCGCCGTTTTCTTAAATGTTATCATTCGTACGTTAAACAGATATATTACTGTAATATGAAGAGGAATTCGGATCTTTGTTATTGGTCAGGTTTTGTAATGATACGCTCCCCTTCCATTGCCAAAATTTCGACCATTATGTTGGTCATCCTCAGGCCTGCAAGTGGAGACAGCAAAATACGTGAGTATATTATCGTTCACTCTATTATCAGACTAATGATTAGATTTGAAGTGATATACGGTGACATTGGTATATAATATGATTATTGGTTACTATTACATTTCCGCTTATTATTTTTATTGCTTTGTTATTGTTATTTCTCGTTAAGGCGCATGCCCGAAGAGTCCCAGAGTGGCATTTTTATGCGTGAAGAGTCCCTTACCTATGTTTTGGGACGGCATGAGGATTGCCGAGGAGGTGTAAGCAACCAGACGAATTTTAGAAGTAATTATGTATACTTTCACGTCGAATGAGTTTTAGAAGTTATTAAGTGTATCAACTCGTCAAATAAAAACTTTTAAAACAACAATCAGGCGTATTCTTTGAAGACACTTTATTAAAACTTGACCCATCCCGTATCTAACTTTTCAATCAGCTGCTGTAGCCAGCTTTCGAGTTGTTTTCACTTTCGGGATAAAAAAATTTTTGGTCTCCAAAATATAAATTTCCATTTATTTTACTTTTCTTTTTTTTTTTTTTTAAATAAGTATAAGTAGATTTGTACTACGCTTGTAGTTACCATTTTCAGTGTTGACTTTTACGTACACATCAGTTTGGTACTTGAGTAGAGCACAGCATAACACAAATATGTTGAGGTACCCACCAGTCAAATTGTTTCGGAAACTTGAATGAAAGCTCTCGTGGAAAATGGCTTCAGGATTGAAGGTTCAATATTTTCGTCACATCAATATTAATTTTGAAAAAATTAAACTTTGTTTCTTTGAGCTACCCCATTATGGGGTGCCTCAATTTGTAACTAATAAACCATAAGCTAAATTTCGCACTGAATGGGAACGTAGAATTTAAATGGATCCGTATAGAATGGCGCAAATTTTGTTACCATCCCGGCAATTGAACTCGGGATTTCCTGCTTTCGAGCGGCATCAGACCGCTAAGCCACGAAGCAATATTATTTAATTGTGTTATGGTTTTTCCCAAATAATTATATTCATATGGTTTGCTAAAATATATCACTTGCTATTTAACCGTCTAGGTGTGTATTTGTCTTTGAAAATCATTTCGAATCGTTTTTCTATCTACATCTACATCTATATGGTATTGCTACTTATGGCTCATGGCTATTATGGGTGGTATGGCATGTTTTGTAATTGTGGCCTAAGGAGAAGTGGGAATGATTTTACGAGGGAGACAGAGTTCTTAGAAATACTGGTTGGAGTGTTGAACCCTCAGTGTCGCTTTAGGGTTAATGCGGATGGAATAGGGGGGTTTTGTGACAAAGAACTTATTGTGGAAGAGGCCGCGCATCAGTCATATCGGCTACCATCCTAATAGCGTTTGCATAAAGTTACTTTGCTCCAGCCACGATGAATTCCTCTGTTGAGTCACATAACAAGTGACTCAAACTCGCCCCGGGACCCACTCGTGCATGATTCATGAGGTTTTTGAAGAATTGTTAGGATATTTAATGGTAATATAAGTGGACCCCCCGCGACATGATTTCGTCGAGTCGCGTCGAGATAAATGAGCGGGAGAAGAAGGTCAGCACCATCGATCAAAGTCATTCTAACTCGCTAGAAAATAACGTTTAAAGGCCGATGCGCGACAGCCCCTGTGAAATCGCTGCAATGCATCTTGAATTTCATCAGTGAGGTCAGAACATGAAATTTTGGGGAAGGAGGTGTCAGAATCAGTACAGGCAGGGTGTGAAAGCGGGAAGATAAACCTTAAACGAGGAAGAATGACTAACGGGAGTAATATTTCTCTAATGAGAGTTGAAGCTCATAAGATATGAGAGATCTAGCCCGACGATGATAAATCGTCAGTAGTATCAACATAAGACAAATGAACTCTCGGCCCTTCTTAAAGGTATTGGCAGACTCTCAGATCAATTACCTACCTCCTCTCCTGAATCCCTTTGGAAATTAAGGAAGGAAACATTGTTTGCTTCAAAGATCGGGATGATGATAAAAATCTCATTTTCTTTTGTTTGACCTTTAAAATCGAAAGGATGATAAAAAAAAAGTGATAAATTGAATTTCAGGTTCTGAACCCTTGACACACCAAGCTGTTCCTTTATGCTGAACGGGAACCTATAACCCTGCAAGTCAAAACATAGGAATCTCGAGGAAATTCCAATAACAACGAATAAGACAATAACTTAGTATATATATATGCGAGGGTTTTCTTGAATTGACCAAACTAGACTTGTGGTTTTATGTTTTATTGCCCGAGGTTTCAATTCAGGGTCTGGGTCCTAGTTATGGGATCTACAAAATACAAAACATGAATGTGAAAAATAGGTGAGCACTACATGGGCTAACAAAGTATGTCTAGTAACATTTCAGTAGTAGGTAGGTATACTCAAAGTTTTACTCACAATATTTTCAACAGATGTGGAGTCTTCAATGTCAACTACACTGGTTCTGAATAACTGATAAGAGCTAAAAACATTGCGTCTAATTGGACATGTAAACGGCTATAGGGGTGATTCTAAATGGTACTGCAACGGACATAGGTAGTACAATGTAGGTACCTACATTATAGCTAAAATATACTAAATTATGAATGGTAACATTACTAATTAAAACTATATAACGAATTGAAGGTGAAATTTAGGTGATGAAAGGGGGAAGTTTGATAAAATTAGCTAGGTTTAGTGTTTTCTACTTTAGTAATTTTGAATAAATTAAGAAAATTAGCAAGGAACATTGTTTTCATTTTAGTAATTTTGAATAAACAGTTGATAAGCCTTTGATGTCTCTTTTAAAATTGATTCACTTTTCTTCGTTTTTAATCATGTATGCTACTTCTTTAACTTTGCGTTTTTAAAATGATTATTCTAAACAACATATTTTCCAATTTTCTTCTCTAACTGTGGGATTATGTTTACTGAAAGCTACCTATGTGTTTCGCTAATGCTGTTGCATGATTTTCATTTGATTGTGGAGGGGGGGGGGGGGGATTCGAGGGGACTTTGACATTCCAACTATCTCGACGATTCAATTGAAGTATTGGCAGCCATCTTGAATGAACGTGAGTCTAATTAAGTCCGAAAGGGAAAAACTTGAAATTCATTTCGAGTGTTATGCATAAACCCTCCATAAGCATGCAGCCTTCCATAGTATGATCAACCGAGCACTATCTATTCCAATGAGTGAACAAAATTTATCAAAAGAAAAATCCAATATCAAAAGCATAGCGGCTAGAAACGGATATGGAGGAGATCTCGTTGATACCATACGGAATAAGATTCTTAGGAAAAAGAGTAGGGAAAAAGTTTCCAATCAGGATAGGGAAGATGTAAATTTAGGAGAAAAGCAATGGATAAGTATACCTTATAATGGGAAAATTTCTGATAAAATCCGCAAAATTCTATCATCGAGAGGTTACAAAGTAGGTTTTAAAACTAAAAATAGTCTTAAAGCATTAGTAGGATCCGTTAAGGACAAAATCAATGTTCAGGATAAAATTGGGGTTTATAAACTAAAATGTTCTTGTGGCTACGAATATTGCGGTCAAACTGGTAGGAAATTCAGGGAAAGAATAGACGAGCATCAGGAGGATTTCAAGGAAAATAAGGGTAAGTCTACATTTGCGAAATATCGTAAGGAATCCAATCATAGTTACAATTTTGATTTGACAGATAGACACTTTGTAGAATTTCTTAATTTTTGTCCAAAGGGACGTATGTTGAATGTACTTGAAAAATTCGAAATTATCAAAAGTGACAGATCTGGTAAATGTTTAAATGAGGATATCCCCCAATATATTTCACCACTGATAAGTCCATTTCTGTAAAGCTTGGAATAATCCCTTCAAACTGTTGAAACCAGTAAATCTTCCCCTCCTTTCACTTCATCTGATTAGCTAAATCCCCCTTCACTTTGCTTGCACTTAATTGGTTGTACCTCCTGCCCCCTTTCCTTTTTCTTGACCAATGGGATTCTACCCCTTCACCTGTGAATATAAAAGCTGTGTCCTTTCTAATGAGTCTTCAGTTATTGTTTGCTACTGATGATGGCCTAACCGTTTAAATCGATTTAACATCGTTACTCTTTATTTTTCGTGGAAATAGACAACGTTTTTTCAATAACTTTTGTTTTGTAATGAAGAAATCTTTGCAGACGAAAAATCTCAATTTTATTGGACGAACGGGAGGCTGCGAGTTCAAAGATCGGTCACTCGATATAAACTACCTGCCCACTTCATTAGAATAGTTTGCAAGTCAGCGAAGCTCTCGAGGTGGAGTGGAGTGTCGAACGAGGGGCGAAAGCGTTGGTGAGCGTTGAATCAAATTAGCGCGTAGATTGCTTCCTTCTCTCGGATCTGGTTCTCGGGGTAGTTGTTTGCCTAACGAGTTGTTAATACTGGCCGCTGCTTCAAGCAAATTGTCCAGAGCAATCCCACATCATATTAAACGGATGCATTTTATCAATAATCAGAGAGGCACCGGGCACTGCAACTCACCCGAATCATTGAATAAACTGAAAAGGGTTGAGCTTTCTGTCTGTAAACTTATTCAGTTGACTCGGAGACTGTCAGGCGTATTTCATGGTAAACTAAATTTCTTTATATCAATTGCTTGATGACTAATCGCTTAGGTAACTATAAAAAACTCATAGTTTCAACTTTGAATTGTTCAAATAAAACAAATTATAACAGGTCTTTCTGTCTGTGAAATTGCGTTAAATGAAGCTATTGCGATCCCTCCAAACATAATAGAAGCAAGTTATTTGTATAATCTATAATTCTTTGATTTATTAACGAACTGAACCAAGACGCAGACATTTGAATCGGAGTGTGCTTGTGTGTAACATTCCAGACGATACCTCTCTTTAGGATTGAAATAAAAATTCCGTTCTTGCTCCAAAACCGAAGTTTTAAAACCAAAGGATGATTTTTTTGGCTACCACTTTTTGAGCACAATAAATTGGTCAAATTTAAAAAATTGTGCTCAGGAAAAACCGTTAAAAATGGCAAAAACCGTTATTTGTTATAATCATATTTTATAGTAGAACGTTAGTCAATAAAAGTTAATCGACAATGAACTAGAGCACTAAAAAATGTATACACAAAGAATCATGTTAAAAAATTTACGTATATTTCATTAATATTAGCTGGAAAATCGAGAAGAACTGCCAAAAAAAAGTTTCAATCATGTAGCAAGATCGTATGAGCGAATATTCGTAAATGATCGTACTATCACATTATTACATTGTTTTAAAAGTTGAGCACTTTCAGTGCAAAGAAATAGTTAACTACCAATTATATGGCAACAAAACTCGTTTTAAAAAATGTTCTGCGATTCAAATAAAATGTGAAAATTACAGATTTTTTCGGAAGTTCTTATCAATTTTTCAGCAAATATTAATGAAATTCAAGTACGTTTTTCTGCATGAATTTTTTCCTGAATTTTATAATATTCTAGTTTGTTGTTGATGAACTATATTTGACTGAAATTTTGCTAACAAATATAAATTTAACGTTTTTTTTTTTTAGCAGTTTTTAGCCATTTTAGTGAATTTTGTTTAGTACATTTTTGAAATTTGACCGATTTAATTTGCTTAAAAAGTGTTGACCAACAAATTCATCCTTTTGTTTGAAAAGCTCATTTTTGGCGCAAGAACTGAATTTTTATCTCAATCCTAAGGAGAGTTATCGAGCCTTTGCAATACTTTCATTTTCTACAAAAATTTGCTAAAAACTAAAAATCCAAAATTCTTTTTGAATGACAGAATATTATTTATAAGGTTTTTTTTTCCGTAAAAATGGTAGTTAACAATAATTTCTTCAGACTCAAAGTGCTTCAATGATATATGATTAAAAGTAACGGTATAAGATACGATAATTTATGAAAATTCACTCCATATGCTGATTCACTCCTTATGGCTGGAAAATTTCATTTAAAAGTGTAAAATTAATACGGGGGTTACTACTTATTCACTTCTTCCTTCCACTACTGTACCTGCTTTACACTCGCGATCTACCAGAAACTGAGGAAAATACAACTGCCACGTTTGCAGATGACACCGCAATTTTGGCGACAGGAGAAACCAACATTGAATCAGTTACAAAATTAAACCACTCCATCCTCCGCATCCATGAATGGACAAAAAGATGGAGAATTAGATTGAATAAAGCGAAGTCTGTACATGTTGATTTCACAAATAAAAGGATCAACGACGTGCCAGCCTTCCTTGACAACAAGGCGATTCCTTATGCCAATGAAGCTAAATATCTTGGGATGACACTCGATGCCAAACTGAGGTGGAAATCACATGTTAAAAAGAAAAAGTCTGAACTAGTTATCAAATTCAGGAAAATGTACTGGCTTATGGGAAGACACTAAAACTGTCTATCCACAATAAGCTCATATTGTACAAGCAAGTCCTCAAACCTGTCTGGACATATGGTGCGCAACTGTGGGGGTGCACTGCACAAAGTAACCGCAACATTATTCAGCGCTTTCAGAATAATGTTCTGCGTACCTGTGTTGATGCATACAGATACTTCAGAAACGACAGATTACACTATAAGTTGAAAGTTGAATCTGTCAATGAGGTTATCCGCAAACAAGCCGTCAATCACTTTTTGAGGCTCAGAGATCATGTTAACGAGGATGTCGTTCAGCTCCTTGACACCGAAGATCTACTTAGAAGACTTAAAAGAACTAAACCGCATGAACTAAGTGAAATAAAATGAACGTCAAGACTAGTGACTCAATTATCAGAACAATAAGTCTAAAGTGAAGTATATTAGATCTTAAGAAAATGTATAATAATTTATCACATGAATATTGCTTATAAGTTGTTATTACTTGGCGCAATAAAACTTGTCAAAAAAAAACTTCTTCCTTGATCTGAGGTTGAATAATCACCTACAAATAGCGATGACGCTCGACCCTACGGTGGGCGCAATCTGTGAAGGTGTCCACATGCTCTGAACAAGCAGCATACAGGAAGCAGGTCCTACGACCTTCATCGTGGTATTTGAAGGTTACGATCACTACTCTCCACCAACTTTTTTCCAATGAAAATGCCAAATAATATTCATAGCGACTAAGAGCGGATGAGAGATTCCCTCGATTTCCGATAAGTCCGTCACAGTTGAAGCGGTTTTCGTTGGAAAAGCCGGTAAACCCATTGGTAGCTGAGCTTTGATCTCTTCTCTCCTCTCCACCAAGTTCCTGCTACGTACCACTCCTAATGCCATCATTACTATTTACCGACAAGGCAAACTACATTTCACTTTCTAACTTAGCAGCCATTTCACCGGATTTCCCGTCTTCCCCATCCTCTTAAGGAATGGCTTTTTCATAATTCAAGCATCTCAGCCGGGGGAGGTGCCGAGGTAAGGGAAGTTACGACGGCAAGCGTGGGAACATCACGAACTGTTTCAGAGAATGCCTACCGCAAAGTACGTTTAATTTTTAAGGTTCGTCCCACTGGAAAGGCGTGTTTCAGATTTGACAAATTTCCAACAAACTAATATTTTGAAAGCACTCCAACTCATTTTCGAAACCCTGTGAGCGCTGTGTAGAACTTTCGCTTTAAACTTAGGGCTCGGTGTGCAGGTGATCACAATTTAGAGTTTTTTTCTTTTTAAATTTTTGCTGGTTGCACTATTATTTTATGTGAAATTCTATTCGGTACTGGAAGGAAGGTTAATTACTTTGTTTGTGATAATAGTTTATAGTCATAGCTGATCACTTTGATAAATACTTTGGGTAAAAATACGAATGAGTTTTCAATATCGACCTGAGGTCAATTTTTAAATCCCCAGAAGTAGTTCGTAGCTTTGCCTTTTTGCATTAAAATGTGATCAACTTCCACTCAAAAGTTTTTGAAAAGTGTGTATGGTTTCACGAAAAATCTTAGAATCTTGTGTCCTACTGGAGAACACCGTTTGAGAAAACTTTGTTCGCCACAAGTTTAAATGTTCAACATTTTTGACACAATTAGTGTTTTTCATTGAAAAACTTGTGATGAAATACTCGAAAATTCGCTCATTCTGCACTACTGGAACATTCCAATAAGAATTTGTAAAATCATTCTATCGTATTGACTGATTTCCTGTTCAAATTGCTGTAATGATTATCGACCAACTCTCTACTGTGATTTCGTATTGTGATAATGTATATCGGAGAACCTCAAGGTTATTCATAACTGATAAACAATAATATAAGTGCTATAAGGAACTCAAATCGTTAACTGAATCGTAACATCAATAAATCCACCTGCCATACGTTGCACTTTTTTGTATAGCTGGATCGCTAGGTATTGAGATGCGTAGGGTAGATAAATTGTGCTCAGTAGCATGGGCTGGAGAAGTGGGGTTACAAACCAATCCCTAGGATCAATATTTATCACAGAATACCCACCTTGAGCCCAAAGAATGGTTAAACGCTCATTCTCGTTTCCCACGTCGTTCATTGTTGTTGCCACTTGCCTCGTAAATACAATGTATATACATTGTTAATATGTAAAGGAACAACATAAAAGGAGCAGTATTCTTGAGGGATGAGTTGAGGAGAGACTGGCAAAAAGTAGGTAGCAAGGTAACTTAAGATGGCAGTAGAATCTACTGAGCTGGATTCTGTCCCGAACTTCTTATACGCGCAGCCCCAATCCAAAAGGCACTGTGCTAAAGATATCAGGCAACTAGGGGCTGATCCAAAATTACTACTTTTTTCACCCAGTGAATGAAATGGATCGATCATTGAGATTTCATTGATGCAACAACCCATAGAAGGGCGTCAAAGACCAAGGCATCACCTCAACTAAGTGCTAAATATCGAAAACCACTGAAACATGATCGATCTGGCGTGATAAACCCGGTCTCGTGAATGGAAATGTCAGTATATTTCTCGAGTGAGGTGGAGGCTTAAAGGAACAAGATGTTTTGAAGCCGGCACTGGAGTGAGGAACCGCCGAGCAGGAACCGTGAAATTGACGGTGAGCCGGATGGGATGGGATGCTCGAGGGCGGGATGAGAACGTGCCGGGGGAAGTAATGACACGACACGGGGGTGCGGTGGGGTTGAGAGAGAGTTGGAATGGCCCGAAGTGTCCATTCTGTTGCCGTTACGTTTTACGGGCGCATCCGAAAAGAGCCAATCTCCAGAGATCTCCCCTCAACTAACATGCACTTACCCCCTTCATTCCTAATGGTCAGCGATCGGCAGAGTAACAAGCCCATGGACAGTGAAACTCCGTGGCTGATTCCCACCCTTAACCGCGAGCTCTGCCTTTATTTTTAAACATAAAAGCCCAAAGATCGTATAACACTGTTATAAGCAACAATATTCCTCAGATAAGATGTCACACTCCACCTTGACATATTTCCTAAGCGGATCGCTGGATGATCAAAATTCCGCCACCACTTGCTGGTCGGAAGTCCAGGAGAAGTAAAATATGTCGAGAGAGAGAGAGAGAGAGAGAGAGAGAGAGAGAGAGAGAGAGAGAGAGAGAGAGAGAGAGAGAGCCCTTCATCCTTAATGGTCAGCGATCGGCAGAGTAACAAGCCCATGGACAGTGAAACTTCGTGGCTGATTCCCACCCTTACCCGCGAGCTCTGCCTTTAGATAAGCCCAACGTTCGTATAGCACATCTGTAAGCAACAATACTGCTCAGATAAGATGCCACACTCCACCTAGACATCTTTCCTAAGCGGAAAGATGGTGGAGGAGAATGAATGAATGAATTTCTCGTAGCAACTTTCATTAACTGAATTTATTGAACAACCGGTATCAACAATAAATTCTATATTCTTGTTGATTATCTCCATCTTGACGGTAGGAATCTCTTTTGATCTGGCTACATTAACAACATTAAGAGACACATCAGCATTTTCGGAATCTGAAGATGAATGATATATAAAGATAAATTGGCGAATACTTCTTGTACCACTTGTAATGCAGTATTGAGTATAATGAGTGAGTTTAGTGGGTGCCTATTCAGAACTGCATAACTTATATAAATTTTAGCTTATCGAAAACGGTCTCCTACATAGCTATCTCCAGTTTTTTGCAGTAATATATTTATTTGATATGTGTGTAATTACTAATTACAAACATGCCTATATGTTATGGAAATTGATATTACATAATCAGTGTCTTAGGTATAGAATATATTTTTGAAATGCTGATTTGTTGGTAGGCGGAACATTGCGTGTTACACTTGCAGTGACAGGCGCGTGGTGGCCGTTGTCTAGCCAGGTAGAAATCTTTCGCTGAAAAGTGTCGCTAATTTCACACTGGCAAAATAAAATTATCGCCGATGTAAGGGGCGCATGGCACTACATAATCTTCCAGGATGTCGGAAATGTAACTCAGTGCGGTCAAACTCCCTCGGGGAAACACATGGAGTTCCGTTTTCGCCTCTGAAGTGATTCCACCCCAAACCGTTACAGATGCCCCGTTAGGCACCCTTTCAGAAATGGTGCACGGTGAAAAACGCTGCCTTTGTCTCCTCCTCACTTTAACATGGCGATCTGAAGCAAATAGTGAGAACCTGGACCCATCGGAAAACATAAGCGTGCTGAAAGAGTGCCTTACGGGGGTGGGTCTGTAATGGTTTGTGGTGGAATCACTTCAGAGGCTAAAACGGAACTCCATGTGTTTCCCCAAGGGAGTTTGTCCGCACTAAGGTACCTACGTTTCCGACATCTTGGAAGATTGTGTAGTGCCACGCGCCGTTTACATCGGCGATAATTCTATGTTTATGCATGTAAGTACCACCTGATATTTACAAAAATTTATTTTCCGAAAAAATTTCACTTTTTAATATTTTTAACACGAGATTAATTGCAAAAGAATGTTTTGTTACTTATGTCCCAATACCGAGATTTTGTGAATAAAGCTGTTTTTTTCAAACGGTTATTTTATTTGCCACTCAGATCCTGCTGTTCTCTCATTAAATACCGACTTCACTTGGAACATGCAAAAAAATTAACCTAGTTAAAGCTAAGGTGAACAAATCACAAAACATAGGGTGCGCCGGTTTTTTTGCTGCTAAGTTTAGATTTCAATGAAATTTTCAATGTTTGGAGCCATTGCATTACTAATAAAATTCGCTAAAAATGAAATCAGTTTGAAAAAATATATATATACTAAACTCCTGAACAAATTCTGAAAGCGTTATCCAAACAAATGATCCATATATCTTGTTTGGTGCAGAAAGAGTAAAGTTCAAAAATGATTCCTGTTTTCCAACACCAAAAACTAAAACAGGTTTATTAAGTAAATTGTGAATAACCTACCTACATAAAGAGGAGCTCCCCAGTAACAAGTTAAATTACAAATGTATAGATATCTTATCAAGTGATAAGTCCGATTTTATTGTTATCCACAAATAGTGGAGTGAATTGAGAGAGTCTCTGTTATTGATATTGTGGAATGACGATCAAAGGTCCAAGTGGGCCAAGTTCCAGGTGGAAGTTCTATGAAGACTCCAAGATGGTTCCCAATGCCAAAGGGGGAAATAGGAAATATAACTCACTCACCAGATATATGTTGAAAGTTGCAATATATATGGTACTCCCCAATGTTTCTCCAGGTTATACACACTGGAGTGATGATCCAAACTTGAAATCACACTAGTGGCCACTAGATTTAAGGTTAATGACACCTTACACTAAATTGGGAAGCACTAAACTGGGAGGATCACAAGATATAGGAAGTAGGTAGTTGTTTGATGAGAGTCCAATTTGTTACTGGTCTCTCTCTGGGCACTTCCTGATTCTGAGGAGTGAAGTGGGAGAAGATAGGAGATGGAAGCTTCAAGACTTATCAGGGCTCCGAGAGAAAAGGAGATAAAGAGATCCAGGAGATAAGATGAGGTGACTTCAGGTGGCAGGTCTTCAGGCTGGATTCTGAACCCTGGGCTCAACACAACACTTTCACTATGCAAGGTGAGATAAGTTCACACTTCTACTTCACAATTATGATTAGATTATTAGTTTCTCATAGAAAGAACTCAACTCATTGCTGCAACAAGATAAGCTTTTATCTTAGTTATAAGTTCAATATTATTTGTAATTGTAATTAGTTATACAATGTAATAGTTTAATACATAGGAGTAAAATTATCCTTTATAATTTTAGTACCTGATTTGAATAATTAGATTAAGTTAGTTGAAGTTAATAAAATTCAAAATTTAATGAAAATTCAAAGACTAAAAGGAAAAGAAGTTTTGGACGAGTGGCTATAACATATCTCAAGGGACTCTTGTCGATTGTTTGGAAATCTGTTCTCTTGCGATCACCCTCGATTGCTCGTTTCATCGAAAGACCTGCACACCCAAAACACCGCCGGTGCTCCGTGTTTTCCTCTGAGGGGAAAACCTCCGAGTCAGAGATTCCAGCTATACGATGGGAATGTGGAGGGAAAGGAGAGAGAGCGCTGGAGATGGGCTGGAGTAAGGAAAGCATAACTTGTCCTAGAAAGGTCTGGTTATGTAGGTCCCCAACATTCCATATACCTAGCTGTCGGTACCACTCGCTCCCAAAAGCTCGCTAGCTTCCCGGAGAATATTCGAAAAATAATGGCCCCTGAATCCGTTGAGCACATCTTACTCAAACTACCACCTCCACCGCCGTCCGTCAGCCGCAGTTTTTTCCCCCCCTTTTCTTTATTTATGAGACACTACCTATTATTCCGTTCTTCCGTCTCTCCGCTTCCTCAATTACGGTTTTCATTTTTTCCCCATTTCCTCTCCTAAGCTTTAAGAAAAGTTCCTTGGGAACTCGGTAAGTTGAATGTAGTTCAAACGATTTCAATACCAAATGCTACCAATTGGTCCAACGTTATTCATACCACCATTAGTGCAAAGACTCAGTACATAATTTATTCACGTTCTCACTTAAGCTCCTCGGTTTTTCAAACCAAACCACTCTACTATCTACGGTCCACCGGAATTCGTCTTGCAACACTAGACGAAATTGTGGAATTTCTCTTACTTCGCTAAAAAACGACGATTCTTTTCAGTTTTAAAATATTTTTTTGTATTCTACCATATCTTCATAAATGACCATAATTTTATTGATTGTACAATGTAAAATTTCCAGTCATGCAGCATGATCGTATAAGCTAATTTTCATAAATCGTATCGATTTTTATACGGTTCAATTGTGTTAAAATTTGAGCTTTTTGAATGCAAGGAAGTTGTTGACTTTTATTAATTTTATGTCAAAAAAGTATTTTAAATAAAAATCTCCAATTCAAATACATTTTGACGTTTTAGCATTTTTGTTTTTATCAATTTTTTTAGCAAATCTTAATGAATGTTAAGTACAATAATTAAATTTATGAGTAATCGCCCGGTGTTCATTCTTTAAAATTAACCATCTTTTTAGGAGCAATTATCAAGTAACTAAAGTACGACTGAACACGTTAAAAAAGTTCTAGTCATACAGCATGCTCGTTGGGTGCTAATTTTCCAATTTTCGTATTAATTGTTAAACTTGACCAATTTAATGTGTTCAGCATTGCTGGCAAACGAACTTATCCTTTCATTTGGAAACCTTCATTTTTTGGCGCAAGAACGTAGTTTTTATCTCAATCCTAAAGAGAGTAATTCCTACTTCAGGAATCGTTTTAGAATGCCTCAAAACGGATTTCGATAATGAAAATTTTGAGAAATTTTAATTTTAAAAATTTCTTTGTACTAGAATTCAAACAGTAATCCTACGTACCTAAAGCCCAAAGATGATGAAATTTATAAGGGATTATATATATATATATATAATATATATATATATATATATATATATATATATATATATATATATATATATATATATATATATATATAAGATAACCTGCTCACTCCCTGAAAATCCATTCCTCAAATATTGTGAAAATCTACCGAACTTCGATGGCTATGGCTACTTGAATAACATTTGCACACTACGATGAAACTACGGAGGATGAAACTTGCAGGAAACCTTTGCATAATATCCCAGTCAGTCCCTGAATTTTTCATTTGATTTGGCTGAATAGTTACGGCGTTTTATCTCCAACAAAATATATATAGCTTTTGCGCATGCGCAGTACCAATATTTTATCCAACTGAAATGAAATTCATAGGAACCGCCTTGCATTCATCATTGAACGACCGATTATGAACCGATTTTCGATTAACGGTTCGGTACTAGGAAGGTACTGAGTTTTAGGACGTGCACCGCACGATATATCAAAACTCCACTTCCTTAATGTTCGGGTTCGGGCGAGCGACCGGATTGAAACGATCGGTCGCCACGCCGAGTACGTAAAACAGTTTGTGGGTCGAACTCGGGGGCAACATGTTGATATAGGTGGGCGGAGTGCATTCATCCCACGTTCTCCACCCGAACAAACATAAATTCTATATGCCCTCAAAATGTTTCGAGGCAATACCGTTTCAACTCACTTAACAGCTCCGAAACTCAACGAGCACGCTGTAGTCGGAGTTCACTTATTCTCCTCACGAAATCCGCATCGGCTCTTAGTTTGACGTAGTGCAGTCGATAAAGCCTAACGAGAAGTAATAACAACAACTCTGCGAATTGTTACCCAAAGGCTTATTATTTCTGTATCGGTAAGTAGGATTTTCTGTAAGCAGGATATTTCATTTTTGTCTTCCAGTGACTTTTGCGAAAAACTCTACATGTCCTTCATATAAATTTATGTAGAAACACTCCTAAAAGTTTGATTGCGAAAGGCAGTGGGGCGTGGGAGCTGTAACAACTGTTTCCTAAACGGCGTTTTAGGCATTTTTCAGCATATTTCGGCATTAAATATTTTTTCTGGGCTCTTGACGCCCAATCAACGACAGTCATCGAACGTTGTGTTATGGGTTGTGGCATGTCGGCTTACAGGCAGGTCTTCATTAGCACTCACCATAGATGCTCGATGATTGTTAACCCTCAAGTTGAGTTGGGTTTCGGCCTTCCCTACGTAAAACGCAGGACACTCTTTACAAATGAATTGATTATATATATTACCTTGGGATTCACAATAATGATTTGTAAATTCTCCACACACAAAATCGAAGAACAAAACTTTTTTGCACTAAAAAATACGCTTAAATTGAATAAACGTGCTGGAACATTAACATAAATGGCTGAAAATCGCATAATTTATATTTTTATACAGAATATTTTTCACCGTTAGCCTTTATTATACGTTAGTGTTTGTCCTCAAAAATCTAGCTTCTTAACTGATTAGTCTTCGATTGGGCAACACCTAATTTTCATTTTTATTTTTATTATTTTTATTTTTTCCTTCAACTGGGATACATGTGAGCTATAGGCTTAGTATGTGGTTCCGAAAATGTTTTAATTCAGCGTATATGTTAAATGGTGACAGGTAGCTTAGGGACGTGCGCAACTCGTCATCTCGTCTTTATAAGAAATTCGATAGCTGTGTTACTTTTTTTTTTTTTTTTTTAACTTAAAAAAACTTGCAAGGAAACTTGATTTTTTCTTTTACTATAAACTTGAGCAGCAAATCAACCAGAAGGGTCATTAGCGTAATTGAACTTGGTGTCAAAGAGGACTCTGCAAGGAGCCCGATTCTAAGGGGTGCCATGTTCTATCGGGTGTCACTAAACGGATTGACAGCATGGACTCCACTGGCAGATCGGAGGAGAGAAAAAACAACAACAACATTTCGCAAAGAAAAGTATCGCCGAATTTTGCCACAAGGGATACATCAGCTATTCATTCTAAAGCTGATTAAAACTGAAAAAATAAAACACTACAACTTAGACTAGATATCATGCATCACTATATACATATAACCAGGAAAGTGGAATAAAATTAAGGAATGATGCACTTGAATTGATTACAGATCGCATCGCACGTATTGATCATGAGGAGGAGAAAAATGAGGTATTTATTATATACATATATCACATCGTTCCTCTTATCACCAAGCTCGAAGACTCTGGCTGAAAGCCGTTCATATTTTTCGCCATTTACGGCCGAGTAACTAATAGCTCTCACGTAAATTGAATAGATTTTAGGAAAGTAATATGAAGCCTCGAGCCCGATTTTTTTTTTTCTCCTTTTTTTTTAATCGGTTTGCGAGCCGCGAGCCGCCTTTTTCTCACCCTACTTCAAAAGGGGAGGCCAAGAGTGGCGCATACACCGGAAAAAGCCAAGCCTGGTCGGGCGGGGTCTGTGAAAAAGGTCGGGAGCTCGCTGACCTAAATTATTCCTCATGAAGAGGCCTCCCCTCCCCCTTCCATCAACCCTCACCCCACCCATCATCCCTTCACCCCAGCGCCCTCTTCCGCCTTTTTCTTCTCACTAACTCGCAAACATCCGCGGATCCAAAGCCGCGAATCTGAACGTCGAGTGGCCGCGCACCGCACGAGTGTGAATGGGCCGCATCTCCCGCTCGTGTTTGCCTTCGTCTCTCCCTACAACTCGGTTCGTGTTTCTCCCTGAAAACTCTGCGGCCGGTCCGAGGGTTTGTGAATCATCGCAACACCGACGCCGACTTTTCCCATGTTCCCCGAGCCCAACGACTACATGTATTTGTTTACCACATTCAGTCCCATCGTGCAACACGACCTTGTGGTCTTTTCAGTTTTTTTTTTTTTTTTTTTTTTTTTTTTTTTTTTTTGCATTCGAAGTTCATAGTTTGGAGCCATTACAAACTCCAGAAAGTTTCCAAAATTCTAGTCAACGTTATCCGCCTAGAGGGATTTTGAAACGATTCTTTAAATTTTACCGATTTTTTCCATGTAAATATGCGCGCACGCTTGCGTATGTGTTGTGTGTGTGTTTTTGTGTGTGTGTTGCTGGGGATGTATGTGTGGGTTGCTGGGGTAGGGTAACTGTCGGTGTTTTTATCTCTTTGGAGCTCCTTCATATCCCTACCCAAGTCATGGTTATACGTTCCCGTCGTTCAACCTGGGCACACGCCGGGTGAACAGAGGGTGGCAGAATGACCTGCTGGCGATTAGGGGGGAGTCTCGTGTCAATGGGTCTCCTGTCCCATCTATCCTCGTCTCTCCCGTTATGAATTCAACTGAAAACGAGCCTCATAATACCCGCTGGCCCATTGGCACTTGGGGTGTCAGGGGAGGCGCTCGGGGCGCCCCAGGCAGGGGCGACGGTCTTCCTCCCCCTCATCATCATCCACTTTGTCCTACCCTTCGTCCTCTTCCTCTGCCCTGATCAATGCCCACCAGTGGGCCCACTGTGAGAGAGCCTTCAGTTCCAAGCGTGGTCTCAGTGCCCATGTCGGGCGCAAGGATCCTGTTCAGGCCCACGCTGCAATTGATATAGAGCAAGAGCGGCCCAGGTATGCTTCTGAGGATTTGCGGCGAATGGTAGCAGAGGAGGCAGAGGCTGTGCGTAATGGGGTACGAAATATTAATGTATTCCTTCAAGCACGTTTTCCCATGCCCATGCTTTTTGCCATCTAATATCTTCGCCTGAGGCCCCACTATAAGCAGCTTGTGCAGGATGCGATCCTGTCAAATAGCTGTGGGGCCTCCCCCGCATCTCCTACAGGCATGGGGCAACAGCCAACCATTCAGCAATCATCCCTTGGGACCTCCGGTCTTCTTGAAGACTGAAGTATTGAGGCTCGGGGAGCAGGCAGGCCGTATTGATGGTTATGAGAGTGCAGCCTATATACAGAGGATATTCCCACAGGTTGAGGGAGCGGTTACTCCTACTTTGGTGCCTCGTGGGCACCGAAACAGCAAAAGAAGCAAGAAGGCGGGAATATCAGCAGGCCCAGAAGTGTGGAGGAAACATCCGGCTTGTGTGGCTGTGGAGGTAGCGGAGGGAGCTGGGGATGAGCAAGTTTTGTCCCCTCTCCAGGAGTTTGTGGACTATTGGAAGCCACTCTTGAGTGCCCCCAGCCTCAACCCTGGTGAGCCGATGGTACCCCCAGCTTCCGCCAGGGATTCCTTGCCTGGTATCATGTGCACGCCGATCCTTCAGAACGAGGCACATAAGTGCTGTGTCAAGAACTCCACTTCTGCTGGACCTGATAGTGTTTCTGCCCGACGTTGGAACAAAGCACCGAAAACAGTTAAGCTGCTCATCCTCAACCTGCTACTTCTATCGGGGAGACCTCCGAAAGCGTTGGCCCGCACCCGGACAATTTTCATCCTAAAGAAAGGGTTAAGTGGGCCTGGAGGCTACCGCCCGATATCTATATTGTCTGTAGTCTTCCACTATTTCCAAAAGATTCTGGCATCTCGCCTCCAAGCTACTGGTTTCATAGGTGACGTCCAGAGAGCATTTCGGCCAGCAGATGGCACAGCGGCGAACCTTACAGTTCTCCAAACTGTCATTTCGCTGGCCCGTATTAAGAAATGGCAACTCCATCTTGCCACTCTGGACGTCGCCAAGGCCTTTGACACTGTTAGCCATTTTGCCCTGACTGATTGTCTTCGTGGTGTCGGGGCACCTACTCGTTTAATTGAGTATGTTGCTCGCCTGTTCCAGGAAGGAGTGACGGTCCTCAAGGCACGAGGCGAGATGTCGAGGGATGTTGTCATTGGGCGGGGAGTAGGTACGCCAGGGGGATCCTCTGTCGCCACTTCTCTTTAACCTGGTCGTGGACACGGCTTTGGGTAAGCTGCCAGCTGAAATAGGGTTTGACCTCGTCCCTGGGGTGCGAGTAGGTGCACTGGCTTTTGCCGACGATGTAATTCTACTCGCCAAAACCCGTGAGGGCTTGGAGATCGCCCTCGATACCTTTGCTGAGCAGCTAGCCAGGGCACGTCCTTTCATCATACTTTCGCTCCTACTCCTTCTTCAACTTCCTTGATCCCAGAGGCCGGCGTCGGGTAAGCCTGGGTGTCCTCCCCATTTTTTCTTGTTTTGGTTTTTCATTTTTGATTTAATTGTATGCCTTCAACATCATTGAAGGGAATTTTCTTTCAACCATTTTTTTATTTATTTATTTATTTTTTGAAATTAATTAAAATAAAGAGTGCTTTATTTTAGACGATAACTCTCCTTAGGATTGAGATTTCAAAAAATCTGTTGCTTTGCCCTAAAATCAAGCATCCCAAATGATAGAACAGTATTATTGAACAGCGCTTTTTGAGGATAGCGAATTGGTTGACATGCAAAAATGTACTTAAAATATCTCTTGAACTGGCAAAAAACTATAAAAAATGTAAATTTATATTTTTGTAGTAGCAGCTAATCACACAGGAAAATGATCAGAAAATTATTAAAGAAATAGCTCAAGTTTTCACTTCCAACGATGTTTCATCATAATATGGGACGTCAAAAATATAAGAAAATAATAATTGATTTAGTACCTAATATGTCATTGAATGTTATGTAAAGATATATAATAAATATAATAAAATGTTATTTTATTTTCTTGTAAATATGTTTTCCCAATATCCATCTATAGATCGATCAATTCATGTTATAAAATTTAATATTCTTGCTTAAAACTGGTTTGTTTATTTTGAGATGTGAAGTTATTCTCGTACGTTCTGTGTGGTTTTCATCTGAAGCGTGAGTATGCTTATGAAGCTGCTATGCTTCCGCCCTAATTCCTTTCAATTAGAGAAGTTCTTCCTGATACTAAGAATACGTATTTCGTTCTTGTGATATTGTTCTTGCCGGCAGGGTTGTAGTCCGCTTTCCAACTTGTGTAAACAAACCTAAATTCAACCCGCGTAAACGTCCTACCTAATACCGCAGTCTTTGGGATCGCTCGTGTTTGAGTTCCTTCTAAAGAGGCTGTTTGCCTAACATGTTTGACCAATGAAATGGGTCCATTAAACCAAAGCATCAAATCTTCAGCAACAATCGTCCAGCAAATCAGCTTACAGATGAGACATTGTTTCTGGATTTCAGAATATTACGGTTTAGGGACAGGTGTGAGAGTAACTGACGGTTGGTGGCGACGGTATCGAAAAACACTGACTCCATGACGGCCGATTAACTCAAAAGTTGCTAAAAGGCCCAGGGCTTTCAAACTTCTAAGAAGACTGTAAATCACGGCAAGCATAAAACCAAATATTATCGTGATAGGAAGTTTTGATCGGACATTCCAGTGTTGATGACACCAGCAACACAAAGAACCTGTTGATTTTCTTCCTCATTATGTCACTTAGGATTGTAGATATAACATTCATTACTATTCTTCTTTTTTAATATTTTTGTCAAATACTGATTGTATATAATACTTGATTCTCAATCACTTTATATGTTCTCCACTCGTATGCCATATTATAAAATTTCCGTGATATCTTGGGTTTCGGCCGCGTATTCGGATGGTTTTCACTACAATAATGACGATTCTTAATTCAAATCGATTCTATTCATTTTCAAATATACTGCGATCTGTAAGAACTTGTTTGTTCAGATATAAACTTATAGAAGGTGCAGTTTATCTGGCTCCACATGTTAAAAATGTAGTTGTGCGAATTGTTTTGTTTAAAGATTGAAGGAAGTTCCGTCCAATGTGGTTATAGGGTGCGAAATGCGCAGCCTCTACTATGAAGGTTACATTATAGTTAGTACGTCACTGATTAGTAATTTTCATATGTATATATTTATTATCACAATGAAATTCAATGTATTTTCTATCGATCGCAACAGTTAGTACAGAATATAATTTGAATTCACAAAAAAGGTGTTTTATATGCAAATCTAATTAAATCCACTCAACTTGGGAAAAGAGAAAATGTTTCATATGTGACATGTCCGCACTTGTCTGCGACATGCGCAAGGATGCAATGTCCATGGAGACAGTCACCAACTGCAATACGACCAAGCGAACAACAGCTGCGTACCAAGCAGCAGAAGACTTAATAGAAATCTTGTGTATAGGGCTATATTGGGACTGTATTCTTCCCCCAAGGACACATCCGAAATACATGCCCCAGAATTTTTTTTTTTTTTTTTTTAATCCTAGTCCAAGCTATTATGGCTCTATTGATACTAGCACCATTTGACCTCCTCCCGACGCCACAGTTATGAAGCTGCGACAGTCTCATCCCCAATCTTCGGGGATACGTAGCCTATATCTAATCTATCGACTCGTCCGACAGTGACCCCAGAAACAAGACATGAAAGCTAGCAAAAACTTAATAACCATCAACTTTACCCTCAGTGCTCTTCATACCTCAATTTTTTGTCATTCAACCAAGACTAATCTCTTAAGGACTCTGAGGGAGGATTGAACAATCGTGGAATGTGGACGCAATCAACAAAAGCAGTTACAGGAAAGACCGCGCTGCTATCTATTATCCAGGGTGGCTTCATGGACTACCTGCTTTTATTGGAACTGCAGGCGAAAGGCCTCAATGCCTGACACTGTATATACTATGTGACGATATTTCAATATACACCGATTTTGCCCATCTCATTAAACATAGGCTTCATCTCCTGCAGCTAGGACTCCTCGGGGGCATACCTTGGCCTCACATGTTCAGTATTTATCCTTTTTGGATGGTTCAATCTGACGAGAACGTCAAAAGCTTACATACATACAAACATTCTATTTTTCCCCTTAAGCCCTTCCTACAACGGCTGGCTGGCCGGACGTGAGATGCCTGGCAGCAAGGTAGGTATAATTTTGCAAATTTAGTCCACTTGACAATATTGGATATAAAAACCGGTGTGATCTCCTGTAAAGTTGGACAAAAGTAAAGGCAGGAGGCTTTCATCTCTTCGTCGTCATCACAAAGTAGACATTCTGGGGTTGACACTATCACTATACGGTGGAGGTAGCTTTGTAGGTGGTACATATATACACATATACTTGCATTCCTGTGAAATGTATAGATACGAGTTCAAATGAAGTAAAAATCCAAATCCCATCTGAGTTCCCGATATTATTATAAGCCTTGCTATCAAGTAAGGAAAGTAAAAATGTGATGAGTCTGGTTTTCGGGGATTTTTAAATGGTGAATTAATTTTAACACCATACAAGAAACGTAGGTATCACGTTTATAGTATGTAATGAACAAATAGTCTGATTTTCTTTCAAGTTCATGTGATTCACGAGAAAATGCCGTGCGGAATTCGAATCATCACCGTTTTGCTCACAAAATGTAGCCTCCAAGACGTGTGTGGTTTTCAGTGTGAGTACGTACTAGTGTAGATCGAGTCATCATAAATACATCAACAATAAAAAGCGTTTTCTGATTAGGAATGAATGAAGATGGGTGATCTTGACACAGGAATTTCGTTTGGCGTCAGTTGGTCATTACCAGAGGCCGGGGAGAGCTCAGGGGAGAACGTGCCTTCTATAGGAAACGTACCAGAATGTGATGCCAAGGGGGATGTAATGAAGAGACGATTGGGGGTCTTTAGTGCGGAGCAAAAGGAAAAAATAAGGGGTCCAGGTGAGCCTGAGTGGGGGTGGGCACCTTCCGTTGAAGCTCCAGGCAAGTAGGAGGTTGTTGGGAGGAATTAATCTGCGATCGGGATCGATACCGACTGTTTATATCACGAATGGGGTGAGAAGTAATCAACGCTCTCCCCCAACAGACAACAGAAGATCTTTTATCTGTCCCGATTATTTATAGTCGACCGCGATTAAAGGTGATGGAGTGGCCAACTCCCGAGCCTGACCAACCTCCGCTATAAATTCCAACTTCGGCTCAAGCAGGCGAGCCCCGGCACTTGAAATGATATCTTGGGCGAATCCCAGGGTGATATTGAGACTTTGTATTGCTATTGACCGCAGGGGGCCCTCAGTTTCCCCCCTTCCAGTTGATCCACGTATTCTCTTGGCAACCTAGTGATGAAACGGATTCTGGTATATTGCACCACGTGGAACAGAAAATGGTTTACTTTCTTCCATCGATCTATGATACTCGGAGATCTTTTTCATTGCAACCTACCTTCACTACGACCACCCCTATGGCTTCTCTGATGAAAGAGTAAGAAATGAAAAGAAAATAAAAAAAAAAGAGGGAAGTTCTTAAGAAACTCTAAGCGCCTAACCCGAAGGGAAAATTACTCTTCAGCTCAATCTTGGAAGTTTTTCAGACGTAATATGTCTTTATACACTCTATTGGAAGATTTTGTTGCCATTTGAAATGTTGTTATGCTTGAAAATAAAATCAAGTTCAGGCTAGTTTTGCACTTCTACGGCATCGTCTATTCGAGCATTGTCCATTATTAAAAGTCATTTCTTTTGCGTCCCTTACGTATGCGTATTTTCAACAGTAAAATAATTTTTTCGCAGATATTACCAAATGTACTTTTTTTCAGCCTCTTATGTATAATATATGTATCAAATTAAGGGTACCTCTTGCTGGGCGTCCAGGGCCGAGATCTGTGCGATAAATAACAGAGAGGTGTGCAGCCCCTTCCCGCTTCCCTTACTACCGCATAAATGCTCTGCGTTCGGGGAATATCCTCCCGATCAAACGGGCACGGCAATATCCCCAATCGCGGCAGCTCAAGAACGCGAGAAGAAGCGACGTTCAACCCAATGCTCTCTCGGAAATGACGGGTACTGTTACATGTACTCATATTCAGAGCTTCTCGAATAGTTTATAGTCAATTCTATAAAACATTAGACATTTTAATAGCAATTGCTGTCGCATAGAATTAGGTAGGGAAGAAAGTAAACAGAAATTGATTGAGAAAAACCTAAACTTAGTTGAAAATAGGAGAAAAAAAACCAAATTTATGATGGTATACAAATGCACCAAAATGAAGGCATAGACAAACCGTGGCGATTGAGGACAAACCTAATTTACTGAGGACACCCAGTCTTTACATGTCACCTCCTCTGTCCCCTACTATAAGAATTAATAAGTGTCAATAAAATTGGCCCTTAGCCGGCATCTTTTTCGGTGATTGAATAGCGAACGGACGCGAGCGCTCGCTGCGTCGCCGAGTTCAATTGGCGTTGGTTAGCCATGGAGTAGATTTCAGCTCGGACTGACAACTCCCCCTATCCCAGCCCCAGT
Source organism: Adelphocoris suturalis (assembly GCA_030762985.1). Lineage (NCBI taxonomy): Eukaryota > Metazoa > Arthropoda > Insecta > Hemiptera > Miridae > Adelphocoris > Adelphocoris suturalis. The sequence goes on from CM061045.1 coordinate 85,311,728, forward strand.
GCCAGCATTAAGATAAGGTTTACAACGCCACCCCCTGAATGGAACCGCTGCTGCTCGCTGCCATGGGGCCGCCACCTGCTTCGTCCTCCGCTGACACAATTGAAGCGCCTCTGACGGCTTGACAGAATCACTATCAGCGGAGCGACCGCTCCGGCTAGGGGGTTATGTTACCAACATTATCTCTATACTCCCCTACATACTGACCTCTTAAACTAAATTTCCACTTTTGGTTTATTATTTCCAATAATAAGCCTATGTGATCGTTTAGCAAAAAATTTGTATAACCCCCCCTCAAACTTTGTCACTTTACGTTTCAAGGTGTGTAGAATCCAAATTTGAAATGTCCGTCCGCCGTCCGCCGTCCGGGCCATAAAAGGCCTAAGAATTTACTTAAAAAACCCGTTCTTTCGCACGTAGACTCCATTTGGGGTCTAGTTGGTCCTAACGTTTAACCATTCCGATCACTTTACTCGCATAGATGCTATGGGCCAAAAACGGGCGAAAAAGTGTCTTTTTCGAGACTTTGAGTGCTACACATGTTAGACGCACGCCTGGCACGCTTGGCAGGGGGTCACGGTGGGTGGTGAGGGGGGTGAGCGGGGGGTGGAGTGAGAGGAGGCGCCGCGGCACCATGTGGGTACAGCGTTCCTTCGAGGCATGAATATATGTTTTTTTTTTCTAGGTCATATTTGTGTGTTAATACCAATGCTTTTCCTACGCATATTTAATAACATATCCTCTCGACTTTTCGTACGTACTTAGATAATGATATTATTAAGGCAATAACTATTTGAATAGATAGGAGCTCAAATCGAGAAATATAAACATGCGTATATAATTATAGAAGTATAGGTTGTGGCAACTCGAAATAGGACACGCCGAGGAGTCTGGACGGGCCTTATGACGTACGCAAGCCAACTAAAACTACTTACGATCAAACTCAATTGAAAAAATAATAAACCTTTGTGAAATAATTTGCAGCGTTTTTCTATAATAATCGATTCACAACTTAATCCATCGTATACGACAAGGTGTGTAGTCACAGAAAATGTGAAGACCGAGATTAACACTGCACCTCACATTCCAAAAGAGATATCCTTTTTATAGACAGTCATATGAAAAGAGCTTCAAGATACACTATCCCAATTTACAAAAATAGTCCCAGCTAAGCAACATGATCTTATGAGCGAATTTTCGTTAATTATAGTATTATGTATGTTACTTGGTTTGAATTTTAGCACTTTCAGTGCAAAGATTGTAAACAACCAGTTTCATGGCAAAAAAACTGGTTCTAAATAATATTCTGCGAGACAAAAAAGATTTTGGATTTTAAGCTTTTTTTATTAATCGGGTTTTCAGCATAAATTAATGGAATTCAAGTGCATTTTTCAGCATAATTGTGTGCAAAAAACTGTTAATGTCCTAGTTCATTTTTGATAAACGTTTTTGATTAATATTCTGTTGACAAATATGAAGAATACCTACTATTTTATAATACTAAAATAATCGATGAGGCATTACGTTGTTTACCAAGAGTTAATACAGTATTTTAGGGGAGAAGTCAGTGGGTGGACCAGATGCGTGCAACTGTAAGAGGTTTGCACCAATTCTGTTGCACTTATTCATTAATTGAAGTGGCTGTTAAGTAGTCAGAAGTGAGGCGTGTAGTTTAAGTGACAAACATGGAAAGTGCCTAGTGAAAAAAGAAAAAAAAATCAGTAGAAGGTTGACGAATCAATATGTTATTGTTCTCCCAGGTGGCTTGTGAAATTTGGCGAATAGTACGATGTAGTACATATTTCTTAATATTGTGAATTCTATACAAAAGCCATTCGAGGTGGCAAATACAAACTTTTCAAATAAAATATTGATTTGTATGCGAAAGAGTGACCGAGTGATGATGGGCAAGAGAGACTTGCACACAACGTTGAGCGAGTGAAATACTGTGGAATATTCACCACCCCAAAACATTATTTCGTACATAAGGATACTGTTTACGTATGCGTCATTTAGAATTTTTAGGTTACGTTTTGATAGCCATTAACGTAGAATAGAGAAAAAGAAACAGAATTTAAAATTCTCTCAATTAAGATTCATACATAGAGTCGCCATTTTAGGTGTTGGTTGAGGTGGAGCCCCAGGTATTTCACAATATCAAGCTGATTGAGCTTAGTGCTCAAGTAGTATGCTTCGTGATTATTGCTACATAAATGCGTGATTGCATTTTCTCTACTAAGAATTTCTCGATAAAATAGCTTAGTTACGTCATGATATATCAAAATTTCCTTCAGTCATGCCATGATTACCCATAATTCCATAGCATAGTTGTGTCATGATTTCAACAAAATTTAGTTGTGATGCTGTAATCGGGGTTCTGCTGATATTAGTATTTCGGGTGGTCAAACCAAAAAACTAACAGCACCTAACGACGGCGCGAAACCCCACGTTAGATTGAGTAAAAACACAAAAATGTTCCTGACAGTTCTTAAACGACGATATTTTAGCGTGGCTGGTAAAAAAGGGGGCCGTGGGATGTGAAACTGTGCAAACTAGCATCGAAGTACAACCATTTAATACAGAAAGTAACTAATTTTAGGAAGAAAATATCATTTTAGACTAATATCTTTATACTATTTAATCTAAGGGGGTAGACTGTGTAGGCGCATATATGCATTGTCAAGTCAAAAGTGTTGTTTAAAATATGAGCAAATCTCCAAAACCTCATTTAACAACACAGGCGGCCTACCGTAAGGAAATTGAGCTTGGCGTGTGGCTTGAGTTCTGAATCTGTACCAACTTCAAATGTAGGCACTATGCCTTATTGCATAAAAATTACATCTTCCTAAGAAATAAAAAATAAAAAATTGAATCCTTTCAAATTCCTCGAGTTATTTCTCGTTAAGGTAAATGCCTAAAACACAATACTTATGCCTAAAACTATAAAATCTCTATTTCAGAAACCTGCATGTACAATCATCATTGCTAACCTATGTATCTCGTGGTCTGTTCGTCTATCTGGCTATTTATCCTGAACCAATCAGATATTAAGTACTGTCGATGAAGCAATTCTTGTAATTCTTCCAAACCCGTTCCAACAGATACAAGTTGGATTGCCCATCATCAAAGAATCAGAGACAATTTAAGTGGCTATAAAGAACTAATCGCTATGGTGAATAACATCAATATTGGTTCTATCAAGGAATCTCCCCATGGTGGGCTCTAGAGCTCTTGACTGAAGTGTGGCTCGTCATTCTTTTGTTCGACTTGATCAATGTGGCCTCCTCCCGAAAGGAAGAGGAAGGGGATGAAACGTCTCTGAGAGTCTTCAGCTTTCAACTTGGTAAATATTATAATCGACGTGGTCCAACTAGTGAAGCCAAAATACCTTTTCAGGAATAAAAATATAACCTTACACGAAATCACAACATAACACCTTGCCGGTGCATCGCCTACTTGCTTCGATGTTTCAATTCAAAATGACTGGGTTGGACGAGCGTAGACAGTGTTTAAAAAATGGACCGGGTTATTATCAAAACTAGACTATAAGTGGAAAGATCCGTAGGGAAATGGGTTCTTCGAATCAGATTTTTAGTTATTTAGCTCTTGAACCAACTTGAATAGGGAGACATTGTCTCTGCAGTGGGTAAAATACGACATTGTATCGATTCAATACCTTATATATCACGGAAGGAGTTACTACTGTGAGTGTATTAGAATTAACTCTGAGGACGATTCCTCGGACCCCTGATGCCTAATCGTTTGTTGCGCCCGTGGTGGGAAGAAACTCCAGTTCAAAGAAGTTACTTCCCACCACGGTTGCGCCTTCTCTACCCTCCCACAATTGGTGTGGAGGGGGGGGGGGGGCCTTCTATGACCAGTGATGGGCGATACCACGGTTAGTTTACTAGACGGTACCTGTCAATCTGAAGGCGCTTAGGCCTCTCGTCCACTGGAAGCGGAAAGCTGCGAAAAGTGGCGAAAACGAATTCGGCCGAATCCGCACGAAAACGGTCGAACGATCCAAACACGTGGCTCGGTAGGGGAGCGCGTCCACTGGGCCCGTACCGTTCGTCCGTTTTCGTCCGACCACGTGCGAAGTGCGAATGGATCCCATTCTGCTGGGATTTTTCGGACGTCAAGTTGCGAACGAGTGCGAACTTGGACTGTGTGAACCAGTGAAAATGGACTGTGAAAAGTTAATTTTGCTTGTACAGGAAAGGAAATATCTGTGGGACCAACGGGAAACGAACTATCATATGCGACATATACAAAGACGATTCGATTTCGATTTTAGAATGTAGGTTGTCAAGAATGTATTGAAATGTATCCTTTCTCATTCGAAAATAGGAAAAGTGGTGGTCATCGTCGATTTGAAGATCATGCCACAAATGAGAAAATTCACCGAACTCGTTCCTTTTGGCGTTTATGTGATTCACCCACATTTCCCGTCTTTGCTGATTTCACCTGTGCTTGATACGTCGATGAATCAAAGGTGATAGTTCCAAAGCGAGAAATTCTTCATCAGAATCTTAATCAGAAAAGCTGTTCCGAAGAGCCATTTCGTCTATTACGAATCCGGACGAATACTGAGCCAATGGACGAGAGGCATTCGCACGATTTCGGACAAACGGCGTTCGCCAAAATTCGTTGCTTCGCAGTTCGCAGCTTTCCGCTTCCAGTGGACGAGAAAGCCCAAGGAGCGCCACGTCACTGGTCCCCTCTGCCACCTTTCACTCGCCCTGTGCATTGCGCTTATACCCTCATTCACGTTTCCAATTTTGTTGGTGAGTGAAGTTTTTAAAAATGGTTTGCTGTGCCATAGCGACTTGTTCGAACGAAGACGGTGAGAAAAATCCTGGACTCCATTTTCACCGGTTTCCGAAGGATAAGGAGACGAGATCTAAGTGGATAGTGGCGTGTAAGCGTGCAGACTCTTTCAAGATAGACAAAGCTCGGGTATGTTCTACTCATTTTGATCAGAGTGATTATAAGCGTGATTTGAGAGCTGTTACAAAAATTCCTCCGAAATTTGATTTGAAACCGGGCACAGTACCACACCTGCTTTTGGGTAAATCTCCTGCGACAAATACCATATCGACAGCTTTTCCTAACGATGATCGCAAAAATCGATCGGAAAAACGATCCATTCGCAAGGAAATTCAGGCTGTTTTGAGTTCCGAAAAACTTGTTGAAAATCCATGAAAATCCAAAAAATTGATGAACTGTGTACGGGAAATCGAAGACGAATTTCAAAAATTTTACGGGAATTTTATTTATCAGAACGCAGGGGTTTTTTCTCGTCTAATTGAAGTCGTGAAACATAAGAATCTCGAGATTGATGATTTCGTAGTTTCGTGCTTTGTTAGGACTCGAACATTTATCAGAATGAAGAATATAAATAAGTTACGAAAGGAAGAAAAACTTTTGAAATCAAGAAAACGGAGTGCCAGTGAAGACAGAAAAAAATTCAAAAAAATGAAGAAACTAGTTGGATAAATTTGTATTTTTGTGTTGTTATTATTATTATCTACCTATTATGTACCTACAATCAAAGTTTACCAAGGAATTGTTATGTTTTACTTCTAATTTTTTGAAAATAATCAAAGTAAATAACTTACGTAGAATTAATGTAATTACCTATCTGTAATTAAATATTTTTATTTCATTCATTATTCTTGAATATTCTCTTTTTTATCCTAGATACCTACCTTGCAAACTCGTTTGCCTCAAAGTAACATAGGTATATCTGTTCTTTTCTCCGTAGATAAATGAGGAAAAGATGATCTTTCTGTTTTTTCTCCATCTAATTTCTAAAAAACCGAATTTTAAACTAGGTATAATACAGAAAATAGCTTTTAATAACAATCTATCGAAGAATAGTTGATGAAATCATCAGTAGAGTTATTTAAAACGTTTGTTTTGCACTGATTCCGTGCGTATTCGAGAGGCTCCCGCAATGGTAAAGGGACCACCTACGTCATAGGCCAGGAGCCCCCGGCGTTGACAGGTACCGTCTAGTAAAGTAACCGTGGGCGATACTTTCAATTTTCAGTAGCAGGTTCTCGTGGTACTGCTACTGTGAAATAATAGGTTCCAATATTAGGTGATTTCGGTAGCAGGGTGATGATTTGTAACGAGTTGTTCAGCGTCGATGCCAGTGAATGTGTGAATTCCCTCCCAAACCTGTGATTGAACAGCGCTTAAAGTGAGCCCCCTACCCCGTTCTACCGCTTGAGGTCAAAAACTGTTTTCATCTAAAATTATGAGAGTTGCTTTAATCCTTTTAGCGAATTTTCGTAGAAAATGAAACTATTGCAATGGCTCCAAACATTTTAAAACAAAAATTTTCGAAAATTTTCTACTTTTAAATCCGTGGGGTATCTACCGAAGTATCACATGGGGCAACTTGTGCATAAGCAATGGTCATTTTACTCAACCAATCGCAACAAAAATCATAGGGCGTCCTCCTGAACCATAAACCGATCACTCTCAGAATTTGGACGGAATCGGCCCAATAGAAATTCACATTTGGGTAGGCGCACTCGCCATTATAGATCCTATGGGAATGAAATTTATAGGGGACCATCTAGAAGCTGACCATAATCCCTGAAAATTCCATCTTATCGGATTAGCAAGCTTTGAAACGCAAAAAGTAAATGGAAATTTTTATTTTGGAGGAAAAATTTGTTTCAACTTCTCTTACGAACACAAAGCTTCCGGGGTGAGGAAACAATAATTGTATTGGGACGTATTGGGTTTCGGAACGTATCTGTATATACATACGTAAGTCGATATTGTCGATATTATCAAACCTCCATTATTGCGAAGGGTCTTAAATCCCCCTTCGAAAATCCTTGACATTGCCTGTTGGAATTTTCACGTTATAATGTTGGAATTATTAAGGTCTAAAATGACCAAAACTCCATTCCCTACACATATCGGTTTCACAATAATTTTCTTGAATTAAATGATACCGATGCAGGACGTTATGTCAGAGGTGGATTATTTGGTATAATGAGGAGATAATTGAAGGGCCAGCCAAAGTTCAATGTTCAATCATGAGCATAGAAATTGGAAATTTAGGATTGCTCCAGGGGTTTGGCTTCATTCCGCTTCCATTATCTGAATTTGTATTATCCACTCGATGAATGGCACCAAGGGGACCTCCGAGGTTTAGTGAACATTGAAGACTGAACGACCCCGTAACTCATCGTTCGGTTTAGCGATTCAATAAACCGCTCGATGCAAAAGTTTTGATCATCTTCGTTGAGTATTACTTTATTAACACCCCTGACGGTGAAATATTTATCCCTGGAACTCTGAAAGATCGTGGGTCTAAACCCAATATGAAAAAGAGTCCTTACGGATAAGATAAGGGTATATATGCACACTTGGCTGCCTGCAGCTTTGTATGAAACTAGCGAAGGACAATCCTTTAAGAACTACAAGAAAAATAATATACTGTTTCGAGGTCCAACCCTCTCGAGTTCAATCCTTCTCACGTTTTAACATTTTGAAATGACTGTTTTAACCCACTAATGCTGTTGTCTTCTAGCATACGGTAGCTTCTATAGTAGTTGTCTACTTTTCCACTTTGTTGACCACTTAGCCGCTAAATAGCCATTTCAACAGGCTTGCAAGATTTCTTCGGATCGCTGAACACACGTAGTGAAACGATACTACAAATAAATTACTGAAATATTTTCGATTATCTAAAACAACTATGGTGTTTCGGGTAACATCAACAACTCAAGTAATTAGGCGAATGTATACAGCTTTAATAACAACAGAATTATAACAACAAACTAACAGACTATTGCAAGTGGCACACCCGGTTCTCCCGCCAGTTGGATACTAGAACGTATCCATCGTTGGATACTAGTAACGTATAGATCGATATCTAAAAGACAACAAATATATGAAATATATCACAAATCCATCCACATATTATAAATCCGACGGTAGAAACGGAACCGAATAGGAGGAAATACTACTAAAACTCTTCCTGACCGGGAAGTCCAACTCCGAGTAACTGACAACAGGCTAGAGAAGGTTGGGGATTGATTAGAAGCAGATGGACCATGTGAAGGATGGGGAGCAGGCACCGGTGCGGGTTTGTGAAGAGACATCGGTAGTTGCTGAGGTGTGGATTGTGGAGAAATCGCCTCCATATCACCACAACCATAATCAACATAAACAGAATGCGTATAATACTCCAGACTTATCTCCTTGACCTTCGTCCAAGACGAATGTGGACCATAATATTTATAACAGTTCTGGACCGAACATAGGAATTGGTCGAAAAATATGTTACTCGGAACGTTCTAAAGCACGCCTGGTTAATCGACAGCGGTTCAGTTCCCCCTCTCATAACTTTCTGGACCTATCAAGGTAAGACCCGTTTTTATCGAGCGCATAACAATTATCTATTAGTGATGACCCCATTGATTTATATCCATAATCCTTACCTACCCTCACCCCTTGTGGTATCTTCTTACCCCGAATTGAATTGTATTCAATCTATCTCGACGTCAGGTAAGTCTGAATATATGGAAGTCATTGCAATAAAAATGATAGAAAAAAAATTAAATTAAAATAAAATTACTGGCAGCTCCTTAACTTTCCTTCAGGGGTTTGTGGGTAGGGATAGTGAAACTTGTGGGGAGAAAGGACGCCCCGTTAACACCTGTACATAATATACACCGCAGGGACGACAGTTCTTGTATAGGGCGTCCTAAAAGTTCAAGGGACTGAGCGAAGTGGGGACGAGCTGTCAAGAGTTGGAATTTCCTGATGTAAAAATCGTTTTCCCTCACTTTTCGTATACAATAATGAGAGGAAGGGTTGGCTGATAGAGAAGTTATGGGTAGATGAGGGGGAGAGGGCAAACCGCGACGGTCCGAACACTGACTTTTTTCTGTCTCCCCTTAACGACGGATAATCTAAAGAATTGAGCGCTTTCTCCGCGCCAGATATCTACGATTCTAGAGATGTAATGGGGATTTGTTAATTCCTAGCACAGCCTCCAGGCACTGGGCGATCAATAGTGTTGCTTTCCCGTCACATCCTTCATAACACTAACGAGTTTCATTACCTTCCTCTCCCTCATATTTTGTCGATTCCAAAGGAACTAACTCGCCGCTAACGAACCTTCCAGTGAATCTTGTTCGGCGAACTTGACTCATTGAATCAGAATATTCTGCGCTTGATACTACTCGATTTATCGTGCAGTTGTTATGCGGGGTAGGAACAAGGGTAATTTTTAAGATAGGGGCCTCCTGCAATTTGTTGTGTCATTAATCAGGGCCGGAGCTTGATGGATGGCACCTCCATGCTGTTCGATTATTATTATAACGCTGCGAATGGTTACACTTACACACAGATTTATTATATTCTTGTTCGACAGCATTTCTCTGCAGATCGCCTATCAATACTTGGGACAGTGCGCTTCACGAATATATTTATCTTCTAGAGAACGTTGAGACACACATGTAGAAACGGATCTTTTATCTCAATCTTAAGAAACATTATCGTCTGAAATGACACATACACACACACACACACACACATATGTGTGTGTGTGTGTGTGTATGTATGTGTATGTGTGTGTATGTGTGTGTATGTATGTGTATGTGTGTGTGTGTGTGTGTGTGTGTGTGTGTGTGTGTGTGTGTGTGTGTGTGTGTGTGTGTGTGTGTGTGTGTGTGTGTGTGTGTGTGTGTGGTGTGTGTGTGTGTGTGTGTGTGTGTGTGTGTGTGTGTGTGTGTGTGTGTGTGTGTGTGTGTGTGTGTGTGTGTGTGTGTGTGTGTGTGTGTGTGTGTGTGTGTGTGTGTGTTGAAATCTAGAAATAATTTCAGAATGCCGAAAAACGGATTTCCATGGTGTAATTTAAAAAATTGTATTTTAACATTTTCGGATAATTGCAATAGTTTTTCGAAAATACTTTTCTGGTTAGTCAATTCAAAAAAAGAGGGGGGAAATACGGAAACAACCTAAAAAAAAAAGTATGTTCCCCACAGATCAACATGGAAGGTTTAATTGTATTTACCACTCTTTTCTATAATGCACAATTTTCTTGTTATTCTTCTCATTTGAAAACTAAGTCACTGATTTCAATTATGGAGGAAGCGAATTCGTGAATCTACCGGGAATGGAAAGAGAAATAAAGGAAGTTGTGAGGGGAGAAATAGTAACCCAGCAGTCTCTGTGAGAAAACAACTTCGAGCGAAGAGAAATCGCTTTTGTCGAAACATTTGCCCATTCTCTCAGGTTCTACTGGTAGAAAGGCAGATGGTGGGAGGGGGGAGGAGGGTTACTATGCTTGGTATTGATACATCAGGCAAGTAACGTTGATTTCTTATCGTCTCTATTGTCTCTATTGTTAGAACCTACCTAACGCCAAATGATTTTAAATAAATCTTGTACATACTAAACAAAATCTAGCGGTAAAATTAGTGAAGAAATGGTAAAGTAGCACGTTTGTATATATATATCTGGATGAACAGCCCTTGTTTTTTGACTTCTTAGAGTTCACGCGTAGATAATTCCAAAGTTCTTTTGTGTGTTATGTACTTTAGGTATTTGTAATGAAACACCTTCAGATTGTCACATATTTATTGCATTAAGCAAAAACACAAAGCTTTTCAGCTAAGTTTTAGCCATCTTCAGGCACACACAACAAAACTAAACACAGGCGAAAAGCTACTAACTTTTTCTCCTAACCAGTGGAACTTTTTTTAACCTTACCAGTGGAATATTCCATGTTGATAATGTATATAAAAATACACTTATTTGAGTACTACCGTGGAAAAAAATATTTTCTTCTAACAGAAAGTTACATGTATCCGGGTTTAAGAGCTGATCATTTTTAAATGTATCGGAAAAATATATTTTTCAAGTGACTGAGTTTTAACTGGACGGATTAGAAATTCAAAATAATTTGGAATACTAGGAGAACAATCACTTTTTTATAGTTATTTCTTCGTGAATTAATATTGAGTGTTATGATTGGCAATAGTAGCATTGGTGTTGGAAATGAAGTTACCATTGTATTTACCTTTGGTCCACCATTGTTTCTGTTTTTACGAGTTATGAGCCGCAAACTTTTGTTACCAATGTAAACAGTATTATTGACATTTTATGTCTTTACTTTGGCACAAAAACGGAAAAAGCGTTAACAAAAAGCGTTTAAAAAACGTTAAAAAAAAGCGTTACGGTTGGTTTTCTGATGATTTCCGCTTACAACCGAGTCGTTGCTAGGGAAATGGTACTTCGTCGTTTTTCATCCCACAAAATTCGTTGACCATTCGTTCGAAAGCTCTCGATTTATCCAACCATATTATGTTAACTACTGCGAAGTGCGTGGCCAACAAGCTGAGTTATTACCATGGTTATATGAATAATTGTTTACACACAGGTGATCATTTTCAATAATTGATACTGTGAACATGATTGCAACCGCTTGTTAATTTCTGATTATTTCATTGAGCTGGTGTTTCGATGATTTGATTCAAAGCAGGTAATCCAAATATTGCGAGAACGGTTTGATTTGTGAAGTGTTGGTTAAATAATTTTAATAGGTAATTTCTATACTTTACACTCTAGGAAGCTGTAATTTCGTATGTAGCCTCTTTAGGACATTTGCTTGACGATGCCCAGGGTCCGGATCAGCTGAGTGGCTCTTAGAGCTTGCATACGAGTCTGCAACACATACGATTCTGCAACTAAAGATATAAAATGTCCCAATGTGTTGCAGACTCGTATGAAAGCGTTTCTGATGATTATCGAATACAACCTTATCGTCTTTGGTCGATCCTTTAAATGGATCTCTCACAGACAGTGTGACGTGGAGAATGTGCATTGTGCATTGTTTGGTTTTATTATTATTTTTACATCATTAAACGTATCTATTAGACGTAGGAACCCATCAACTGAAAATTAATTAGACAAAATAAAACATCAACCTACGCTCAACTAGCCCATCTATAAGTCAGAGTAGTAATAACCTCGATTTCCTGAAGTGAGAATTCTAAAGGAATAGTATCAGCTAATACGACCGTCGAAGTCTACGAGGCGATTTTTTACTATGTTCACATCAGTTCTGACCCACACTCGTGTAGTTGATGTGTTTTTTCCTCCTCTCAATGTTCAGGATCTTAGGGAGAGGAAACAGATGAACTTGTAGCGATCAAATGATGGGCCAAGGCCTAATAAGAAACCAGATATTGACCTGAACCATCCAGACACCACTTTTGCAAACTTGCCACCACTAACGTAGACCGAAGAAGAAAATTTCAGCCCCCGCACCTACTTACTAGTCAAGGACAAGTATCAAATACCTACCTACGCCAGAACTACCTACCTGCATGGACGAAAATTGGTCTAGGGTCTATACTCGAGAAGTTGAGAAGGCTAACCATCTCCCGCCGGGCGCTCAACCCCATACACCACAACAGCAACGAACGGTTCAATGATTCTGTTTACTTTTTGGATGTCATCTGTCATGATAATGTGATACCCTGGGTCTGTTCTGTATGTGATACCTATGTGATGAGGATTCCTTCAGCTATTTTGGTTATTTTTAATGAGTAGGTGCCTATATACGATGTTGTTTGCTTAAACTAGTGGAAAATGACTCCCAAAAGAAAGACTCGATTTTTTTAGAACCTCTTCTTCTTTAGCTGTGTCATCGGTACTTGTAGGTAGACGTAGGTTGATCCTACACCTTGTGTGGAGATGCTGTATGAAAAATACCTTAGTGTGTAAGTCGAGAACGTTAAGTTGAGAGTGAGGCTGGCAGGGAAAGAACTGCTGGGCATCTCATTGATACGGGCTCCCAAAGAAGTTATATTACAAGAAAGTTAGCAGAAAAATTGAACCTATAGTCGTACAACTCCGAAATCCTCGTGCATGCACTGTAAGAAACATCATTGTAACATCCATCTTACTTTTATAATAAAAACCTTTTTCATTCATTCATTCCTAATTGAAATTGAGATTTAAAAAGTGAACTTTAGCTTTACTTTGTTGAGCATTGCAGCATATATATATATATTCTAGTTTCAAAAATGTGGAGCTCCATTTATTGGTAGAAGTTGTATCTCTTTTGTTTGAGGGAAGAATTGTTTTCCTGGAGCTGGAAGACGAAACTACAATGTATGTAACTAAGGTCGGTCGAATGAAGAACATTCAATGACAGTGCAGTCGAGTCGCCACGGTTTGACAATGGCGGTAGGTACAGTCCGCCGGATAAAGCGAGATGGAAAAATGGAGAGGAAAAAGGAGCGGGCTTCCTGGGAAGTAGCCATTGTAAGAGGGCAAGAATTTATTGGGTCCTGTTGAGTGGAAGACCGCAAACACTGAGACGGGCGAGAGCGGGCGGGATTGAGGAAAAAGAAAACAGCTGGTTCTGGGCTGAACTGAAGCCTTCATAACGTCCAATGGAGTCCGAGGGAATTGAAGAAGGGACATCTCAGCTCGTGAGCTCCAATACTGAAGGCCGTCCTGTCTGACCGCACTCGCCGCTCCAACCTACTGCCCTTGCTCGAAGGGGCGGAATGATGAACCTGCCAATACTACTCTGCTCTGCTATAAATTTGCCTTGAAAAAAAGACACTGACTTGATATCCAGTGACCCATTCTAAAGAGGATCTAACATAAATGAGAATATATTTTCAAACTGCAGGATAAACATTTTAACCTTCCGAAGGGCGCAATTAATCTGTGAGATGAAGTAACATGTTTTATGAGCCATTGGTGGTGGATCAAGGGGTAGTTGGTTGGGGCCCCTACTTGCTCCCCCATTTCGCATCACTAACCAAAGGGCGCCTCGTTTTCTTCCCCACCACGTCCCTGATCACGTGTGGGCGTGTTAAGGGCACTTGGTACCCACTGATAGATCTTGTAAAGATCTAAAGATCTGCGGAATCAGATTGAAAAAATATTTATTTGCCGCATTACAATATCGAAGCCAATTTCGGAAATATTGGTGGTATTTGAGGTAACTTTGATTATCTGTCCCGTAAATACAATAACTTATTTCGATAAACTATTCCCGCAGATTTATGCAGTAGGTTGAGAGATAACTTTCTGAAGAAAGAAAAATGAATTCGATTCAGTAGATCCCAAGATACACTGTCCGATGAGCAAAAATATGCTACTTTTCAGGAGAGCCATAAAACGAAAAAGTAACAATATTCGCGCTTCTGCTACGTTTGGTGAACTAATATGACTTGAATATGTGTGAATGAGTTAGTAACCTCAATGACTTCACTCCACACAGTCAGAGCATAATACCAACGAACCAACCAACCAGGATGATAAGATGATAACAATGATAAAATGTTCTGTTATTCTATGTTGTTTACGTTTCCACTCGTCCGTGCATCTTTCCGCGTTCGATTTGTCCGCTATTCTTTTAGTCCATATGGTTTTAGTGTTATACCCAATGATGAAAAGTCAAATAATATTCAAGAAGGTCAACCATATCGCGAATTTCTCGAAGAATTTGCGTGAAGATGATTCTGCGTCCGAAATTTGCCACTTACCATCCAGCTCGTCTTTCACCTGGCTCTCATCCTTTGGCTTCCTATGATCCTTCCGTTCCTGGAACTTCTTTCTCTGAAACCCCTCTTTTTCCTAGTACTTCATCCGGCGACTCAAGCTGGTTATCTTCCTCCAAGAAGAAATTAGGATTTGGATTAGGATTAGGATTTGTAAGTACCAGTATTTGGGATATTATCGACTTTCCCTAGCTGTTTGAATTTTAAGAAGCAGGGGCAGCGGACTATGAGGCGGGCAACCTCTAAGTTAATTTGTGAGACATTTGAATTTTGTAAATATTATATGCAATATAAATTATCTTGTTCAGGAATGAATCTAGTTTTATTTAAGACAAAAAAAGAAAAAAGGTTGAAAAATTTTTGTAAGGGGCCAAGTGCCCTTAATCTCTCAGATGAATTGCACACGATCGTGTGAGTATTTTTTACTTTAATAAGTTCAAAATGTTTTCCGATACCTATTTCTCCTTATCTGTCATACGATGTTAACACAGGGTGCCCCCCCCCCAAACACACACACACACACACACACACACACACACACACACACACACACACACACACACACTAAAATCGTTAATAATGGATCAAAAAAAATTTTTTTCAATCTTAATATTTTATAGAAAAGATCTCAAAAATTACAAAATTGCGCATTGCGCACGTGCGCAAACTTGCGCAATTGACATCAACTTCGTTATTTTAAATGAGAACCCCCATTTTTTATTGCAGATTTGAATTTTACGTCTAATTTCATGAAGAAATGACCCATCACTCGAGTTTTTAGGTACTCAAAAATTGGCGCTATTCCGCTTTAAAAGTGCAGTAACTGAGTTTTTGAATACACTTAATTGCCACTTGTAATAGATGATTTTGGAGTATTTTTTCGTGTTGAACATCGCAATGATGTTCATTTATTGATATTTGCAATACAAACTTTGCAAACCTAAAATTTAGTACCAACGCTATGTGCTTTGTGGTACTTTGTTAAAAAAGAGCAATTCTGGTCAATTTATCGGTATTTTCCCAAGTTGGTGTTGCAAATATCAATAAATTATAAACGCAAATGGGCGCAATTCCGCTCTGAAAGTGCGTTTCGCTCTAAAAGTGCAATAACTGCGTTTTTGAAGAAACCCAATTGCCACTTGTAATACATGATGTTGGAGTATTTTTTCGTGCTAATCCTCATAATGATGTTCATTTATTGATATCTGCAACACACTCAAGGTCTCTCCTCTGAAGTGTAGTGAAATTTCTAAAACCATCACACCTGAAGGAAACACCCTGCATATAATAAAATCAATATGAGACAATTGCGTTGCGAGAAATTTTGTTCTTTGACTCTGGACGTCTAATGTTTCGCACTTTGGTCGATATTATATATCTAATTCCAAAATGTATTGATTATTTGCATTTCTCTATGATCTTAATTGGTTTTTCTTTTTTTTAATAGAATTTATTCAGTTATATATATATATATATATATATATATATATATATATATATATATATATATATATATATATATATTTGTAGCCAGTAATAATCATATTAAACGTCAGCCGACTAAAACCATTTGAAACTAATACTATTTTCTTTTGCAATTGCTCGGAAAAGTTGAAAAATGTCTCTATGAAATCCGTTTTGAGGCATTCTGAAACGAATCCTAGAGAGAGAGAGAGAGAGAGAGAGAGAGAGAGAGAGAGAGAGAGAGAGAGAGAGAGAGTGTGTGTGTGTGTGTGTGTGTGTGTGTGTGTGTGTGTGTGTGTGTGTGTGTGTGTGTGTGTGTGTGTGTGTGTGTGTGTGTGTGTGTGTGTGTGTGTGTGTGTGTGTGTGTGTGTGTGTGTGTGTGTGTGGGTGTGTGTGTGTGTGTGTGTGTGTGTGTGTGTGTGTGTGTGTGTGTGTGTGTGTGTGTGTGTGTGTGTGTGTGTGTGTGTGTGTGTGTGTGTGCATCAATTCAGACGATAACTCTCGAAGATTGAGATGAAAATTCCGTACTTGTACCAAAAAATCAAGCATTTCAAATGAAAGGATGAGTTTGTTGGCCAGCGCTTTTTGAGCACATTGAATTGGTCAATTTTCAAAAAAGTGCTAAAAAAAATCACCAAAAAAAGGCTGAAAACAGCTAAAAATCGTTAAATTGATAGTTTTCACCAGAATATTGCTCAAATAAAGTTCATCAAATAAAAAATAGGACATCCAAAAATTTAAGTACAAAATTATTTTGAAAAATGTACTTAAAATTCATTAAAATTTCGAAGAAATCGATAAAAATTGCGTAAGTTAAAAAGCCAAAATATGTTTTTAATGGCAGATTGTTATTTAGAATACGTTATCGGCCATAAAATTAATAGTTAACAATATCTATGCTCTCAAAAAGCTCAAATTTCAAAACAATTTAACATCATATAATCAGATAATTTACAAAAATTTGCTCATATGTACGATTATGCATTATGACTGGTACTTTTGGTTTATTATTTCCAATAATAAGCCTATGTGATCGTATAGCAAAAAATTTGTATAACCCTCCCTCAAACTTTGTCACTTTACGTTTCAAGGTGCGTAGAATCAAATTTGAAACGTACGTCCGCCGTTCGCCGTCCGCCGTCCGGGCCATAAAAGGCCTAAGAATTGACTTAAAAAACCCGTTCTTTCGCACATAGACTCCATTTGGGGTCTAGTTGGTCCTAACGTTTAACCATTCCGATCGCTTTACTCGCATAGATGCTATGGGCCAAAAACGGGCGAAAAGTCGTCTTTTTCGAGGTTTTGAGTGTTAGACATACGCATGCGCGCACGCCTGGCACGCTTGGCAGGGGGTCGCGGTGGGTGGTGAGGGGGGTGAGCGGGGGGTGGAGTGAGAGCAGAATCGACTGGGATAGGTCCCAGATGCTTTTGGAATCCAAAGTACCTACAGTTTTAGTTTGATTCCTATAGAAATTAGCTCCGTGGAATGAATGAGACCACTCGGGTGGCTGTACGATCATCCATTTGCTCCCCATCGGGAGCGCAGCCTGTAATGCGAGAATAGAGATTGGTACTAGAAAAGAGACTGACAAAAGCCCCAGAGCATGCTGGTTACTATAGCTGGCTATCTGATTCAGAAATAATAAACCATAATGTAATAATTTGCAGCGTTTTTCTCAAACCTTTCAACTATCGCTGCACATTGTCTGCGGAGCCATTAGTAATAAGTAGTACATATTTAGCCATCAACAGGCTGTTTATGTTGAAAGGATTGAATACTTTATCTTGACACTTAACCCGAACCGCCCGATAGGTCCAAAAAGTAATTTAGACAGAAAGGGGGTTCGCAGTAGCGGTGATTTCCGATTTGTTAGGAAATACGGGGAGGCGGCGAGGGGCGGACTGTAATTCTGGTTACCTCCATCACGAACTGCCATTTACCTCTTAATACCCTCCGCTGGGCACCAGCTAGGGGCACCAATTTTCCAGCAGAACCACCAAGTCGGGCTGGGCAATAAAGCGGTCGTCACTCCCCATCCGCGACCCGGCCGCTAACTGCTGCGAAAACCCCGAGCTGCTCCTAATTCCCACGTTTTTAGTAGCCTTCCATTCGGTTCGGGATTCATTAGACCCCACTTATATCAATAGGAGGCTGGATTTGATAAACAGTAATATTGTGTGTGTGTGTGTGTGTGTGTGTGTGTGTGTGTGTGTGTGTGTGTGTGTGTGTGTGTGTGTGTGTGTGTGTGTGTGTGTGTGTGTGTGTGTGTGTGCGTGCGTGCGTGCGTGCGTGCGTGCGTGCGTGCGTGCGTGCGTGCGTGCGTGCGTGCGTGCGTGCGTGCGTGTGTGTCACAATTTTCCGTGCACAAATATCATAGCAGGCAGTCCATACTGCCCTTGCCAAAGCTGACATAGCAATTTAAATCATAAATAGAAGGAAATAAATAGGAGAGAGGAAAATCAATAGTAAATTATATGGAATATAATAACATAATAGGTAATGCGGAATGAAACAAAACAAAACTGATAAACATACGGAAGACAACGCGCAGCTTTGTTTCAGCTAGATTTGTCAATTAGGTATCAGGGTACACACTATGATTATACTGAATTAAGAATTGTAAAAGTCTATCTACAAATGTGTTTAGAAGTGATAATCCATGGATTATACATGTTTATTTATTTATTTATTTTATTTTTTATTTTTTTCAATTCAGGAAGTGATTGTGACTTATTTTGAAATTATTATGATATATTTGTACGCACACCCACCAAAAATGCCCCGCGCGACCCCCGGGTCATAGGGCTGTAATCAAATGACTGTATATGTTGTTTGTGTAACTGTTGCACTGTGTGTGTGTGATTAAAATTCTGTTCTTGCACCAAAAAATCAAGCTTAATTTTATATTTATATTAAATTTATATGTTTAAGCATAATATTGCTCAAATAAAGTTGATTAATTATAAAATAGAATACTAAAAAAATTATGTACATAATTATGCTGAAAAAATATACTTAAATTTCATTAAAATGTGCTAAAAAAGCGATAAAACTGCAAAAAAGTTAAAAAATTCAAAATCTCTTTTTGAATCGCAGAATATTATTAAGGACGAGTTTTTTTGCCATAAAATTGGTACTTAATAATTTCTATTCCCTCAAAGTCCTCAATTTTCAAAACAATGTAACATAAATTAGTACGATAATTTACGAAAATTCGTTCATACGATCATGCTGCATGACTCGAACTTTTAAAAAGTGCTGTCACATAGTGCAACGCTTCGAATATTTTTTCTTTCCCTAATATCGAAGTTGTGTTCACATTAATGTTGAAACAGGTTATGGCTTCCAGAATCAAAATTCCTACTTGCGTTTGACGTTTCAGACTTTCTTCAGAACAAATTCGGTTACGTGTCAGTTCTTTTATCTTTCTGTACGCGTGCATTCTCGTGACTCTAGGAGTTCTCTAAATATTTAACCCACGGAAAGCATTACTTCTACGACGTTTCCACGTCGCTACGTCTGCCAGTCGAATTTCAAATATACTGAAAATGTGATTGACATATTAATGTTGATCAAATTTTGAGCTAGGTTGTGTTCTAGCTACAATCGAATTACTCTTTTCTTTCGAAAAATTCTTCGCATATTGGAGTAGTGGAGTAATATAGAGGGGAGGGAGGGAGTACTGTGTATTTCGATCAGTATAATAATGAACTTTAGAGTGAAATTCATGCTTGATTCTTTAAATTAGTGAGTGCACGTTTAGACATCGTGGCGGACGGTCGCATGTCCCATTCAGAGGCATTCTGCCATTCAAAGACTATTTCGGATTTTTAGCTTTTTTTGGTAGGTTTTATCAATTTTTCAGAAAAAATGATGAAATTTCAGTTCATTTTTCAGCATATATTTGTGCATACATTTCTTAATAATCTAGTTCATCGTTAATAAGCTTCCTTTGACTAAATGTCTGCTAAAAATATGAATATGACGATTTTTAGCCGTTTTCAGTCATTTTTGGTTTATTATTTCCAACATTAAGCCTATGTGATCGTGTAGCAAAACATTTTTATAACCCCCCCTTAAACTTTGTCACTTTACGTTTCAAGGTGCGTAGAATCCAAATTTGAAATGTCCGTCCGCCGTTCGCCGTCCGCCGTTCGCCGTCCGGGACATAAAAGGCCTAAGAATTTACTTAAAAAACCCGTTCTTTCGCACATAGACTCCATTTGGGACTCCAGTTGGTCCCAACTTTTATCCATCCCGATCGCTTTACTCTCATAGATGCTATGGGCCAAAAACGGGCGAAAAAGTGTCTTTTTCGAGGCTTTGAGTGTTAGAAGTGTTAGACGCACGCCTGGCACGCTTGGCAGGGGGTCACGGTGGGTGGTGAGGGGGGTGAGCGGGGGGTGGAGTGAGAGGAGGCGCCGCGGCACCTTGTGGTGGCTGGAGTGACCAGGGGCGTAGCAGAGGGGTGTAGGAGAATGGATATTTATTACTTTACGTGTTATACCCATATAATAAACCGCGGCACCATGAGATGGGTACAGCGTTCCTTCGAGGCATGAATATATGTTTTTTTCTAGGTCATATTTGTGTGTTAATACCAATGCTTTTCCTCCGCATATTTAATAGCAATGACTATTTGAATAGATAGGAGCTCAAATCGAGAAATATAAACATGCGTATATAATTATAGAAGTGTAGGTTGTGGCAACTCAAAATAGGACACGCCGAGGAGTCTGGACGGGTCTTATGACGTACGCAAGCCAACTAAAACTACGATCAAACTCAATTGAAAAAATAATAAACCTTTGTGAAATAATTTGCAGCGTTTTTTCTTTCGGTTGGAAAGCTTGATTTTTTTTTTTTTTTTTTTTTTTTTTCCCCCATAAGAACGAAATTTTCATCTCAATCCTAAGGAGAGTTATGATCTCACAGAAACACACACACACACTTCGTCACTTATATGGTGCGCTTTCACCCTTCCCAGCTAAGCGATCAAAACTGCTTTGTAGGATTATTATCAAATATGAATAATTACGCTTTGTAGGATAATTATCAAATTTACTCATTTTATTACGATAAAAGGCAAGGTAATGTGGTTTTGGGAAGACGCCGTAATTTATTTGTATAATCGATGCTGGCTTGCCTAATTGTCTGTAATCCTTCCGAATTCTCCAATTTCAGAACCTTCATATACAAGCGACTGAAGACCGTCTGACGCGATGTTGAAAATCGAAGCGGCCGACGCATGATGCCATTAAAAATGCTATACTTTACTGGTGTTATGAAGAAGCGATGAATTCCGAGGTGAGGACTCACTTGCAGCATTCAACCCGCGGTGTCGCTACTCTACGAACGTGATTTCGTCCAATGAGAGCCCCAATCCACTATATTCAGAAAACAGCTGATTGACGAGCATAGGCGCAGCACGGAGATAGCCTTGATTGAGAAACCGCAAAGGCTTTTGTTTCATCTGCCAAGTTTCAAAAGGAACGGATTTCTCAATGATGCACGGCAAAGGAAGTGCTGATTCTACGGGCGGAAGTGGTTTGCAGCACGTGCAGTGTTAAATTTCTCTGACCTAGTATATCTCCAGCCTTAGTCTCGCCTTTTCTAGTTCTTCTTCAACGGGTGGAAAAGCGTCCATTTCAGTTTCACACGGTGAGAACCGTGTTTCTAAAACGTCGTTAAGTGCTGGGATAACCTACAGTTTTTGATCTAGGTGAGATAGAAACGCTCATAACGAACTACGCAGAAATTCGTTTCAGATCGCCTTGAAACTAAAGTCGAGAAAATACACGAAAGGTGTATGTGTATATGATTATTTATTGACGAACGAAAAAGGACTCGGCCAGCATTTGTCAGTGTGTGTATTCCGCCATACAGGCGATTTTAGAGCTATCAACTTGAAATTTGGTAGATAGACTTGTTAGACATCCGGAATCAGCTGTATGTTTTCTGGTGGCACCACGGCTCCAAGTAGTAGCGCCACGACGTCACTACTATGTTGTAAATAGAAGTTTGAAGTCTAGGATTTTAAACTGCATCTGAACGATCTCTTTAGGCTTTTAAACTGCATCAAACCATCTCCGGAACTAAATTGGTTATATGGCGCCGTGCATCTTTTCTCAAAAATTTGTGTTTGGTTTCATATCCCGTGGTATTCTGGTCGGTAAACCAAATAATACCTTTTCCATAATATCGAATAGCAATTTTGCGGGTAGACTCCTGAGACACCCAAATTTGGCTGTCTAGTTTTTGGTGGCACTACTGTATATTTCAAACTTCGTGAGGAACCTGGTCAACGGACCAACTAGTTTTCCTGTGTACCGGTTGATGCTGGTGGGCTCAGTTTTGTCTCTCTCTCAGCCTGAATCCCATCATTAAGCCACCAGCGCTGCCCGCCCATAGTAGCTCGTGCTGGAAGGTCGCCCATACCTACTGCTGCTGATGTAAATTTCGTCTGATATTAGTTGATACAGTGCGACCGAGCAACACCAACCTCTCCGAAACCCTGGTCATCCGCTGAGTTCGCCGCTGCACTAAATTAAACAGTAAATGGCAAAGAACTCCAACAGCGGTCTGGATCCCCCATACCCACCCATCAGGGAAGAACGGACTTCAGAGGCATTTGAGCCTTCGAACATCAACATTTTCACAACATCTACCTGTCTACGTTTACCACCTCAGTGAAGTGTTCTGGAAGTAGTCGTGGGACAGTAGATATCCTTCTTCATGCCAGTCGAGGTGAAAGTGAGAACCAGTATTAGCGGTCCCAGCGGGCTCTGGTGGCCATACTACTAGTGAGACTTTGTGTTATAAGTTTTTGAATATAAATTTACAATAAAATAAACGGTGTTACGAATAGCAGAATTTTATCTAGAAAAGTTGTACTGCCATCAAATTGGTTGTTTTATAACCATTTTTGTGCAAGCAAAGTGCTCAAGTTTCGAAACAATTCAACATAAAATGGTCTTCGCTGTATCCCTTGAGGCAGAGATGAGCGATGCATCGCTTTGCAGGTTATTATTATTATTTCTTCCACTCCGATCTGCCAGTGGAGTCCGTGATGGCGATCCGTTTAGTGACGGACGGTCATCATGGCTCCCCTTAGAATCTTGCCCGTTGCAGTGTCCCTTTGACACCTTGTCGATAGCCTTTAATGACCCCTCCGGTTGAGACGCAACTTAAATTCTTTTTAAAAAAACCAATATAAATATAATACAATAATTTATGAAAATTCGCTTCTACGACAATACAGCATGACTGGAACTTTTAAACGTTTTTTGTATGCGAGAGTCCATAAGTTTCATTCGCACAAGTGAGTAAGAGATAAGCAACACGATGTCTATCACTCGGAGAATATAAACCTAATTTTAAAATGGAAGTTGACGGGCGTAGCAATGTAAAGGATCGCAGGCGGGTCCCTCTCCTACTAATTACGCAGCTGCCTCCACCTACCGCCGCCTCCCACCTTTTTACATCTACTTTTTCTGTCAACGCTACCGTCGACCCTCATAAGTCCGCCGGTATGTAAACTCGATGAAAAGAGCCCATCCAGCGAATCATCGTTAAAAGAAGTAATATTTTCACTCAACGCCGAGGGAGCGCGAGAGAGAGCAGTGCGCCTAACGTAATTTGTACATATTTGTTTCTCGGCGACGCGAGTCTTTGCTCAGCCCTTTTTGGATGCCGGTGGTCTTCGCCGCGAAGTTGCTAACGTTCAAAGGAAAAGTAGGTAGTAACCCTTCCAGGTTTTACTGCAACCACTCGTAAGTAACTGCTGCGAATTAAAAAGGCTCTGGCTCGCTTCATTCACTTGAAATACTTAGCGAAACTTTTAGTGGATTTTTGTAGACATGATGGGTTAAATTTGTTATTATCATTTTTTTTTCGGAAACTTTTTAGTTTGTCCTTCAGTGGTAGTAGCATAGGTAGTAGCATCAATTGTTTTTGCTCTGTGTAAGATGACGAAGACCCCCTCTCCACCCCTCTCTCTCTCTCTCTCTCTCTCTCTCTCTCTCTCTCTCTCTCTCGCTCTCTCTCTCGTTCTCTAGCTCGCTCTCCCTATCTCATCGTGGAGCAGACCTGGCTGACTTGGATTCGTAAGTATGATAGAAATGACCTGCGATAAGCAGGGAACTCAAGTTGGGCGTTCACCCCCATTGCTGCTGACCTCGACTAACATGTGGTTAGCATCTTCATTTGCTCCATTAAGATTATGATGATGTGTGACGTTAAGTTGAATTCATCAAAAACTCTCTGATATCATCACTATATTGCTACGGTAACATTTGATTCATATAATCAATTCTATGTGACGGGAACTATTAAAAACGACACTAAACTTAATTTTTGATGATTTAGCTATGATTGACGTCAGTGAAGGCAACGTCTTACTGTCGTTAAGGGCAACTTTAAAACTTTTTTGGTGGTTTTATGCGATTCTGAGAGGCGAAAACGATACCAAACTCGATTTTCGATTGTTTTGACGTCGATCGTCGTCGCCGACAATTTTCTATCTTCGGATTGTCACCAAAAACTATACAGCTAATCCCGGATCTTTAAAGAATCTATCAACTAAACTTAAAGTTGATAGCTCCAAAATTTCGGCCTGTAGCATGGAACACACACGGACGCACGCATTCACACTGCCAAAACACTGCCGTTGTGGCTGTGCGGTGTGCCTGTTGTGGTGAACTGGAAGAATCCAGAACTGCTCATGGACATACCCTGGTTTCTTATACCTTTGAACTTTTCCTGCTCATGCAACACGATGACAATGCAAGGTTGGGTTGTTTTTCATCGGATTCCGCAGTTCGTTCTCAGTAAAAAGGTCTCAGCGAAAGCTTTTCAAAAAGGTGTCATATGATGGGTATCTGACCAGTAAAACGCGTCTTGAAATTCATTGGCACGATGACGTCACGGCCCTCGCCAGCCTGGGGGGATCCCTCAACTCCTTTGCAGTACTACTACGTCACACTTGATCTTCCGATCCGTTAATTGGCCAAAGTTAATGAGTTTTTTATTTTTTATTTAATGGCCTCAACCAAAAGTGTCGTTAGCGGCACGAGTCTCAGATTAACGGTCTTCTTTTCAACTGAAAGTTGCTAAGTACTCAAGTGCGCTAAGTCCGATTCCGAGTTCAAAAGCATGAAATTCCAACAGACGGAAGTTTTTCATTGAAGTTCAGCAATTTTTCTGCACACTTCGATCGCTGCGCTCACAAGCCACAGCTTGGCGCAACATTGGAGTAACCATTTGCTGTACGATACCTATATGAGATCCCTAAACAGCTCAGGTAGTGCCGGTCTCGGATTTCTTATAGGTCTTCCGAAATTATTTTCACCCACGCTGGCATGAATGTTATTTTAATACAAAACAACTTTGTGCAACTCGAGAAACTTAATCATCAATGAAAAAATTGAATTTGATGTATCTACTTCTATAATTTCCACTTTATTTTGCGCCTTTTCTTTTTGACCGTTAGATGTGAGTTTTTTGTTAACAAAATAATCGTTGCCTAGTTTGTTGACTAAAAAATTGAAACATTTGATCAATTAACCAGAAAATGATGGCCTCTTTCACTGCCAAAAGTCGAGTCAAAGTAGAGATTCACTTCGTTCTTCAATCGTTTTCTAGCATTTCGAAAAGTTGGGAGATTGAAGTGGTAGCATTGATTCCATCATGATGTTCACGCTGTTTCGATTTCGATCTCCACCTCTGAAATACCCCCCCCCCCCCCTCTCTCTCTCTCTCTCTCTCTCTCTCTCTCTCTCTCTCTCTCTCTCTCTCTTTTTTTTCTCTCTCTCTATAAGGCATGTATTTATTTATTTATTTATTTACGGGCTAGTTAGCCCAATATACAATAGGGAAACTATACATGGAAAATACAGACAACGAATGAAAATAGAAATATATACAAAGTTAAAAGTTTTAGTAACGAAAATTGAATCAATACACAAAAGATAATAATAGTACCATTTACTAGGTTGGAAATTTATAACAATGTGAAATGATGTGGTTTTTAAAAACGGAAAAACTATTGAAAAATAAATCAAGGCAATTATTCTCAGCTGCTATTAAATTATAATGTCTAGCCATGCGATAAAGGGGGTTATTTAACAAATAATTAAACGGGACAAAAGGGACGGAAAATAAATCATTACTTCT
This sequence comes from Adelphocoris suturalis, assembly GCA_030762985.1. NCBI lineage: Eukaryota > Metazoa > Arthropoda > Insecta > Hemiptera > Miridae > Adelphocoris > Adelphocoris suturalis. The sequence continues at coordinate 85,337,927 of CM061045.1, forward strand.
TGTGGGATGGATCGGCGTACGAAAATCAAAATGAGATAATAACTGGGGGCTGTCAATTTTGCAATTGTGTAGTTTGAACAAAAATAAAAGATCACCCACGACTCGTCTATCTTGGAGTGATAAAAGACCACACTCGGTCATCAGGGAATCATAAACAACATCATCCTGCCGAATATGTTTTTTAAAAGCAATATAGCGGAGAAATTTATGTTGTACTGACTCAATACGCTTTTTATGTTCTTGATAGTATGGGGACCAAATTGTACTTCTACACTTCAGAAGGGGACGAACCATAGCATTATAAAGGATAATTAATGCTTTTGGTTTTTTATTTCCAATAATAAGCCTAAATTTTTATAACCCCCCTCAAACTTTGTCAGTTTACGTTTCAAGGTGCGTAGAATCCAAATTTGAAATGTCCGTCCGCCGTCCGGGCCATAAAAGGCCTAAGAATTGACTTAAAAAACCCGTTCTTTCGCACATAGACTTCATTTGGGGTCTAGTTGGTCCCAACGTTTAACCATCCCGATCGCTTTACTCGCATAGATGCTATGAGCCAAAAACGGGCGAAAAAGTGAATTTTTCGAGGCTTTGAGTGTTAGACTGACGTGTTAAAACTCCAACCTGCTCAACCACAACTGCGCAAGCTAATATTCCACGGTTAGGATAACAATGGGCTGTAGGACCTCGCAACAGAACACTTTAGGACCAGATCATGCATGACCACAATTGCACGACCTAATAATTATTATTCTCATGCGTTGGGACAAAATTCACTCATCTCAAAATGCACAACTTTCAAATGAATGTTGATGGAAAAATATGAGTGATATGATAGTGTAAGCGTAATAGGGCGGTGAACCTCCGGTTGTGAGGTAACGAGACATAGGAGTACCTCCAGGGTGGCGTGGAAAACTTCCTACACTTGTATTGCTTTCGAATTTCATGTTCCTTCGAGGCATGAATATACTTTTTTTTCTAGGTCATATTTGTGTGTTAATACCAATGCTTTGCCTACGCATATTTAATAACAAGTCCTCTCGACTTTTCGTACGTATTATTAAGGTAATGATTATTTGAATAGATAGGAGCTCAAATCGAGAAATATAAACATACATATATAATTATAGAAGTATAGGTTGTGGCAACTCGAAATAGGACACGCCGAGGAGTCTGGAGGGGCTTTATGACGTACGCAAGCCAACTAAAACTATGATCATACTCAATTGAAAAAATAATAAACCTTTGTGAAATAATTTGCAGCGTTTTATATATTATCAAAATTACGAATGTTACGCTTAAGCCATCAGAATGATCGCATGGCTCGACTACAAATATTATCAATATGCTCATTAAAAGATAAACGGCTATCGCACAATGCTCCTAGGTCAGATACTGACATGGGAACAAACCGAAGAATTTGCAACTCGATCTCGAACGTTTCAGAACTTTCACTACGAACAAAACAGCATTATTATGATATTTTTTAAGTGTCTGTAAAGAATGAGTAACAGGTATGTCAAGTCCTGTTGAAGACTAGTTGATTGAAAACTGACGAATGATATCATTTTTATAGTGGGCTGTGAGAGTGGGTTGGGGGTTGATGAAGGCACTTGAGGCAGAAGAGTGTGATAGGGCGGTAGAGCGGTGACGGTTCGGCTGCTCCGCTCTGACCTATATTGTCCAATATTAATGGGCGGCGTGGGGGAGGGGAAGTGACGGAGGGGAGGGGATTGTCGACGGTGGTGGGGGGGCCAGTCGTAGCGATGACGGGTCGGGACGGCCCCTGCAGATACCTCCGCACCTCCGCTGCGCGGCTCCCGTCCCGATCGCGAGCGGATCGCAGGGGGCTCGGGAGGCGACGGAAAGTGAAAGGAAAATCTGGACAGGGGCCGGTGAAATCGTGCGGTGACCGACCCCTGCAGATTCTCGTCCTCTACGAGCGGCCCACATCTGAAATCGAATCCCCCCCTCCCGTTTCGTAGTTCAGAACTGGGACGGTCGAGCGTTTCTACTTTCCCAACCCCTAAGGGGCAAATGAAAGTTGTGCGATTGTTTCCAGAAACTACTCTCCTGCGTCTCCCACGATACGAGGGCTCTGATTCAATATAAACACATATTTTAGTTTATTATTTCTAATACTGATAATAATAAACCTCTGCAATCGACTAAGATAAACAATTTTTACCCAATCACTTGGGTGGGTAGCCTTTCCATGTCAATGGTTAGGGGGGTTGTGAGGGGATGAGTAGAATTTAGGCTGTAATTCTCATCGTTTATTATCCTCCAAGCGCTTTCGCCCTGTTAGGCCTTATTAGGGAGTTTATGATTATGTAGTGTTGTAATACATCATTTGTGCATATTATGTCTATAAGTGTTGATTAATGGCACCCGTTGCTTGGGGAAATGTGACATAAGGACTTATTATGTAGTTGGGTTTAAGATGGTTCGTTATCATTACAAAGTAATTATAACGTAATTATAAAGTAATTGTAATTTTCTAGTGCCATTAACTAGTAGAATATCTTGAAAAGTTCAATTTGTTATGTGATCGTCAATTTGGTTTTAGAACAGTAATTGGCTGACTGAAAACAGGTTAACATTGAACCTGTAAAAAACTGAATTTATACCATATTGCTTGTCTCCGACCACACTTCCCTATGACCACCTAAAAATACATCTTCATGGTTCTGATTGTGACTTGAACGCTTGTACAAGTTGCCCAGAGGTGGGCAAAAATGTCTCAGTGTTAAATACTTGGGTATTGTCATAGATTCTAATATGAAGTGGGAAAGTCAAATTAATTTAGTCTGGAAGAGATTGAGAAAGCTTATTTATGTATACTCCTACTTAGAACTTATTTAACTCCTAAGCTCATGCGTGTAATGCATTTTTCATTGGCTCAGTCAGTTTTGCTTTATGGTTGGCCAGTTCGGGGTGGAGCTTACGCCTCAACCTTAAATCCAGTATATATTTGCCAGAAAATTCTAATTCGAGTTATAACGAAAAGTAAATTCTTAGAACACACTGGTCCACTGTTTCGTAAACTCAAAATTCTAAAATTATGTTATCTTATAGATCTTAATAATGTAAAACAAGTTCTGAAAGAGAAGCGGTTTGCTTATCCCATCCATGAAATAAAAACAAGGTTTCAATCGCAAGGCAAATTTTTATCTACCACTTGTGCACGCAACTGCCTCATTCAATTCATATTTTTTAGCTGGAATCAGAGCATTTAACAATCTGCCTTCTATCGTTAAAAATAAGTTAATAGATCAACCTAATCAAGTGAATGAAATTTTGAAAAATTGTTTCCTCAAAACACAAGATAATGATTAATTATACTCATGTGTGTAAATAATGAAATATCATCTAGGTTGTACTATTTATCCTTATGTATTGGCACTTTATTGATTTCTCCAACATGATGTAATTATTTTTGTATTAAGAATTTAAAAAATGTAATATTTAAGAACCTACAGGCTCATTGTAACAACTCGTTTTCCCTGTCGCGGGTATCACCCATTAGGGAGACTAAATTTCTTTCATTTATTTCAGGTGAATTGTTTTTGTCCTATTTTCCAGAAATAAATACATTTTCATTTCATTAATCAACACTAATTATAGACATAATATTCACAAACGATGTATTACAACACTACATAATCATAAACTCCCTGACGAGGCCTAACAGGGCGAAAGCGCTTGGAGGATAATAAACGATGAGAATTACAGCCTAAATTCTACTCATCCCCTCACAACCCCCCTAACCAATTTTTACCCTACAATACGTTCCCTCCTCCAACCTCACACCCCTCCTCCTTACCATCCATCAAAATTTGGTGCTTTGTATTTCAAGATACTTATACAGATTTCAATAATGGTATACACCGCACTACAACATACACTCACAATACATCTGGTGCAAGGCCTTACAAAATTTATATTTAAATACTAGCTGGTTCACCCGTGCGTTGCGCAGGTTGACTTGAACATTATCAAATAGCCTGTGACCCAAGTTAAAGTAATTCTGATACATTCGCCCACTCATATCCCCAGTTGGTTCAGTGACGTTCAAAAAGGATCAATTCTAATAGGGATCAATCCCCTAAGGATCAATCCCCTGGATCAATCCTAATAGGCCGTCCCTTTGCCTACATGTCCTATCTTCAGAGAGACGTCTTAAGAAGGCTAATTAATGTAAACGACGGCATGAGAAGTTAGTATTTTAGTAAGAAATGCGCGATTGTTCACAAAATGTTCACAATGTAGACCTGTTTCATAAGTTCGATGAAGGTTAAAACCTGTTTTGCAGTAACCTATTTTCATTATTTATTCCTGCAATTACTCCTACTTTTACAACAGGTTCTCATAAGAATTAATATAGCTTTACCGGATTAACAATCATGGTTAGCAATCAATGATCACATGATGGAGTATAAAAATTCAATCACGTTTCGCTCCTGAAATATTTAAATTTGATTGCTTACGAAAAATCAACAAATATAAAAGCGAAAATGCAACATTCCATATCGTATCAAAATATTGGCGAGGGATAAACCCGTAAATTTGAATAAGGTAGCTGCTACAGTTATGCGATGTCTGAATAACTTTAATTCCATCCCGGTTTTCATCCAATATTTACACCACTATATATCTCGATTATTTACACAATTAGTTCTCGAGCGCAAATTAAATGGAAAATAAAACGAGAGCAGTACGACGGTAAAAACGATGGTTTGAAAAAATGAGTAAAAACACGTTCACAATTTTCGTTTCTTACATAATCGCCCTTTTACTTTCCTATCAATCCGAAGGGTTAGAGGAGAGTTATGCGATGAGCTTCAAGTGATTACTGAGCAAATCAACATCCCCTCCGCCACCTCTCTGTGGATTATGACCCAATTTTTATAAGGAACTAGCTGGTTCACCCGTGCGTCGCACAGGTTGACTTAAACATTATCAAATAGTCTGTGACCCAAGTTAAAGTAACTCTGATAGATTCGCCCACTCGGATCCCCAGTTGGTTCAGTGACGTTCAAAACGCTTTAACATACTCCCCCCTCCCCTCCCCACTGGGTTAGATTTCAAAAATTTGAAAAAAGTAGTCTTTGACTTGAATTAGAGCAATAAAAACATATTCTACAGTCAAATCCCCAGTTCGTTCAATGATGACGAAGATCCCCCCCCCCCCCTTCACCTGAAACACCCCCTTCTATGGGTTAGATTTGAAAATTTTCAAGTAGCCTGTGATTTAACTTGGAATACTCCAAACATATTCGACAACTCAGATCCCCAGTTGGTTCAGTGACGTTCGAAACGCTTTTACTCCCCCACCCCCTCCCCTCCCTTGTGGGTCAGATTTGAAAATTTTGGAAAAGTAGTCTTTGACTTGAATTGGAGTAATCCAAACATACTCGACAATCAAATCCCCAGTTTGTTCAGTGATGACAGAGATTCTCCCCTCCTCCCCTAAAACACCCCCTACGTGGCAGAAATTAAAAAGCTTTTCAACCTTTTAAACCTTCTCTGGACTTCCACAAATAATTTAAGACCAAAATTAGCCAAATCGGTCCAGCCGTTCCCGAGTTTTAGCGAGACTAACGAACAGCAATTAATTTTAATATATACAGATTAAATTGATTCCAAAATTTTATTAAATACGACTTTTCAACATTAAATCCGCTATGGAACGTGTCTGAATTTCAAAATTTTTTCTTCCATTTACGACAATTTTTTTTATAAAACTCGCCTGGTTATTTGCAAGAACTGTGAATTATATCAAATCCACCTCCGTTCATTACGGAGAAAACACTTCAAATCACGTTCTTCCCACTTTGATCAACTAAGGAGAACCTACATATTTCATTACCAATCGAAAATCACAAGAACCCACAATACGCGGGTTTTGATTCAGTATAAACCCATATTTTCGTCGATAATTTTCAATAATGATAATAATGAACCTCCGTAGTCGGCTAAGAAAAACAATTTTAAACAAATTTTTGTAGCTATGGAAAGAGCGAAAACTGTGAATTATGCGAAACTGCCCCATTCATTTCGGAGAAAACTCCTCTAGACACGAAGAGAGAGTGATAAAAGACCAGGGAAATTTTTTCAAGTGAGTTCAATCAAATGTAATGGAAATGCGTTGCGAAAATGTCTAGGTTGTACTGTTTGGTTTTCTGATGATTTCTCTTTTCTAATACACCAACAGTGTTGATTTTGAATTTGAATGGAGTTTATTTGGGACACCTAAAATTCAATTACAATGTGATCAGCTTAGAGATCTGAGGCGTTTCTTTCTTACAGCACTTCAGGTGTTAGAATTTGAAAAGGGAAGCTTTTGGGAAACGTAGGAAACAATTACAAGGTACGGGCACACTGATCAGCTGGTGATCGCTGAGGCTAGTCTCTTTTCTGATCGACCTAAAGTGTTCAAATTTGAAATCTATAGCCTTTTGAACACGTAGATAACAATCACAAGGTGCAGAGACGCAGTGATCACCTGAAGAGCCTTTGAGGCTAGTCTCTTTCCGAATCGATCTAAGGTGTTAAAATTCAAAATTGGCAGCTTTTGGAACACGTAGAAAACAATTACAAGGTATGGGCACACTGATCAGCTGGTGATCCCTGAGGATGGTTTCTTTTCTAATCGGCCTAAAGTATTCAAATTTGAAATGTGTAGCCTTTGGAACACGTAGAAAACAATCACAAGGTGCTGATGATACGCATTGATCAGCTGAATAGATCTTGTGGCTAGTTTCTTTCCTAATTGACTTAAGGTGTTGAAAATTAAAATTGGTAGCTTTTAGGACACGTATAAAACAATTAGAAGGTACGGGCACACTGATCAGCTCACTACCTTTCCGAATCGATCTCAGGTGTTGAAATTCAAAATTGGCAGCTTTTGGGCAAGCAGAAAATTACAAGGTACGGAGGTGCATTGATCAGCTAAGGCAGGTTTTCGCTTCCGATGATGCTGTCCCGCATTTTAGATTGAAGAGACTATTCGACCGTTCAGAGAAACAAATCGCAATCATGACTTTGAATTTTACGTTACGGAAATGTGCAACAGGTTAGAATGGTGTTCCAAGCAGGATGTACATCATCTAGTGTGAGGCTTCACGCTTCCCACCATGATTTTTTTTTTTATAAAACTCGCCTGGTTATTTGCAAGAACTGTGAATTATATCAAATCCGCCTCCGTTCATGACGGAGAAAACTCCTCAAATCACGTTCTTCCCACTTTGATCAACTAAGGAGAACCTACATATTTCATTACCAATCGAAAATCACAAGAACCCACAATACGCGGGTTTTGATTCAGTATAAACCCATATTTTGGTTGATAATTTTCAATAATGATAATAATGAACCTCCGTAGTCGGCTAAGAAAAACAATTTTAAACAAATTTTTGTAGCTACGGAAAGAGCAAAAACTGTGAATTATGCGAAACCGCCTCATTCATTTCGAAGAGAGAGTGACAGAAGACCAGGGAAAGTTTTTCAAGTGAGTTCAATCAAATGTAATGGAACTGCGTTGCGGAAACGTCTAGGTTGTACTGTTTGGTTTTCTGATGATTTCTCTTTTCTAATACACCAACAGTGTTGATTTTGAATTTAAATGGAGTTTATTTGGGAAACCTAAAATTCAATTACAATGTGATCAGCTGAGAGATCTGAGGCGTTTCTTTCTTACAGCACTTCAGGTGTTAGAATTTGAAAAGGGAAGCTATTGGGAAACGTAGGAAACAATTACAAGGTACGGGCACACTGATCAGCTGGTGATCGCTGAGGCTAGTCTCTTTTCTGATCGACCTAAAGTGTTCAAATTTGAAATCTATAGCCTTTTGAACACGTAGATAACAATCACAAGGTGCAGAGACGCAGTGATCACCTGAAGAGCCTTTGAGGCTAGTCTCTTTCCGAATCGATCTAAGGTGTTAAAATTCAAAATTGGCAGCTTTTGGAACACGTAGAAAACAATTACAAGGTATGGGCACACTGATCAGCTGGTGATCCCTGAGGATGGTTTCTTTTCTAATCGACCTAAAGTATTCAAATTTGAAATGTGTAGCCTTTGGAACACGTAGAAAACAATCACAAGGTGCTGATGATACGCATTGATCAGCTGAATAGACCTTGTGGCTAGTTTCTTTTCTAATTGACTTAAGGTGTTGAAAATTAAAATTGGTAGCTTTTAGGACACGTAGAAAACAATTAGAAGGTACGGGCACACTGATCAGCTCACTACCTTTCCGAATCGATCTCAGGTGTTGAAATTCAAAATTGGCAGCTTTTGGGCAAGCAGAAAATTACAAGGTACGGAGGTGCATTGATCAGCTAAAGCAGGTTTTCGCTTCCGATGATGCTGTCCCGCATTTTAGATTGAAGAGACTATTCGACCGTTCAGAGAAACAAATCGCAATCATGACTTTGAATTTTACGTTACGGAAATGTGCAACAGGTTAGAATGGTGTTCCAAGCAGGATGTACATCATCTGGTGCGAGGCTTCACGCTTCCAACCATGATCCAATTTACATGGGTGCACATAATGTTTTCCTATGTAATAGCACTCAAATTCCCGTATTCGACGATTATTTCAGCTGTAAATTTCCCATCCCCCTGAAGCCAAACCAATATATTTTGAATAAAATGCAAGTTTTGAAAATTTTTCAGAATTTTACTTTTAGCGAATTTTTGAAGAAAATTAAGCTATTGCTCTCGCCTCAAAATTTGTAGAATGTGAATTTTTGAAAAAGTTTTATGCAGAAATCCGTTTCAGGCTATTCTGAATCATATTCTGAAGTTTAACGCATTATAGCGAATTTTCATAGAAAATAAAGCTATTGCAATGGCTCCAAAAATTTTAAAATAACAATTTTCAAAAATTTTCTTCGTCGAAATCTGTTTTGAGGCATTCTGAAATTATTCCTGGATTTATATATATATATATGTATATGTATAAGTATATATGTGTATGTGTCATTCCAGACGATAACTCGCGATAGAATTGAGATAAAAACTTCGTTCTTTCGCCAAAAAATCAAGCATTTCAAAAGAAGTTCAAGTTCGTTGGCCAGCATGATCGGATACATCTTCGGGTTGAAATTTTCAAAAATGTAGTCAAAAATTTCAAAATAGCCTGTATTTTGCGATTTGTTGTGCGAAATAATTTTTTCAGCATACTAACATGTGGTATATTCGGAATCAGCGTAAAATTTCCTATAAGAATATGTATCAAGTTTTCAAAAATTTCAAAGTTGAAAAATCAGTCAAAAATCGAAATAATGCCGTTCGCTAGTGTAAAAATCGGTAATAGTTTCATGAAACATTGTCCAAATTCAGATTGAACTACTCTTATGGAAGTATCCCTGTATAACCAATCCTAGAATCATGCTGTTTAAGGCTAGAACCATGCTGTAGATAGAATTTGATTCCATGTTTATCTATCAAAATCATAAACTAAAATTTCTCGACACGCTCAATAGCGACTGAAATGTCGAAGATTTCTTCAAAAATTCGCTCATGGGGTCATACTGCATGACTGGACTTTATGTATGTATGTATGTATGTATGTATGTATGTATGTATGTGTCATTCCAGACGATAACTGTCCGTAGAATTGTGCTAGAAACTTCAAACAAATTTTAAAATGTTAATGACACAAAACGAAAGTTCAAGTTCGTTGGCCAGCATGATCGGATTACATCTTCGGGTTGAAATGTTCAAAAATGTAGTCAAAAATTTCAAAATAGCCTGTTTTTTGCGATTTGTTGTGCGAAATAATTTTTTCAGCATACTAACATGTGGTATATTCGGAATCAGCGTAAAATTTCCTATAAGAACATGTATCAAGTTTTCAAAAATTTCAAAGTTGAAAAATCAGTCAAAAATCGAAATAATGCCGTTCGCTAGTTGTAAAAATCGGTAATATTTGCATGAAACATTGTCCAAATTCAGATTGAACTACTCTTATGGTAGTTTAATAATAATAAAGTATGAGTACCTCCTAAGTATTTTTAATAATTTGATTCCATGTTTGTCTATCAAAATCATAAACTAAAATTTCTCTACACGATCAATAGCGACTGAAATTCGCTCATGGGGTCATGCTGCATGACTGGACTTTCTTCCATCCGTTTCGCTGCTCCTAATACATGCTGCTCTTGGTGAGAACTCCACGGTAAAAGCTTTCTCTAAATCTCAACTTTCAAACGGTCTAGTCAGTTTCAGTTTTACTTTGTCAATTAGGGTAGTTCCAGTCATGCGTATGAGCGAATTTTCGTAGATTATCGTAACATTATATTATAGGGTTTTCTTGAAATTTATGCATTCCGAGTACAATGAAATTGTTAACCACCGGGTCTATGGCAAATCGACTCGTTCTAAGTCATATTCTACTACGATAAACACGTCCTGAATCAGTGATGGTAAAACACTAAAGAGAGCATCCAACTCCATTTTAGGACCGAGTATTTCACAGAGTAAACTGAAAAATTGTGATTAATTTATTCGTTATGCTCGATCGTTGTCTTTTTAAGGTTTAAGCACCTACTACCTACGTTTTAAACGTTTTAAACAGCATGGTTCTAGGATCGGTTATACAGGGATACTTCCATAAGAGTAGTTCAATCTCAATATTACCGATTTTTACAACTAGCGAACGGCATTATTTTGATTGTTGACAGATTTTTCAAGTTTGAAATTTTTGATAACTTGATACATATTCTTATAGGAAATTTTACGCTGATTCCGAATATTCGCTTAAAAAAACATGTTTTTCAACATTAGAGCATAATTTTCTCCCCTAATTAGCAAAGTAAAACTAAATTTTACTATTCCGTTGGAAAGCTGAAATTTTGAGAAAGTTTTCCCCGTGGAGTGCCTTTCCAAAATATTCTGTATAAATAAGCTATTTTATACTTATTACTTTAGCTCAAAAAATATTTGTTTGGCATCAGGTAGATGGAAATTTAACGCTCTTTCCAACGTTGTCATTAATTTTTAGTTTATTATGGATGTATGGGGATTCATGGTCACTTTAATGTCATAAGGAACGAAACACGAAAGAAACCTTAAAAATTGAATATCAGGAATCATTCATCAATCAATCTACCAAAAAGAAGTATACAAAACTACCTACAATTGATGGCAAAATGCATGTAAAAATATTTAAAAATTTATTAGATTTTATATAAGAACAAACAAATTAATTATATGAATTAATAATTTAAATAAAGACGATGCTCGCAGCGTGGATACAAGAATATTACTTAAATCTAGAATCCGTACACGTTAAATACATGAACAAGTTGACGGCTCATCAATAATTTAAGAACCACCCAACATTAAACTATAGGTTGGAAACAGGTTGTGATAATTAGGTTATCTATCGTAAAGCAAATAAATAATGATGAGTAAATTATGGAAATTATGTTTTGTGCCGTTAAGTTGATTGGGATTTATCTACGAAGTTTCTCGTCGAAAATAAAGGTAACGTAAACATAACTCTAATAATTATTTCTGAAGAAGGCTCACATGCAGTCCAAATCTTGTTAGTTTTGAGGGTTGTAGGATAAACAAAATGAAAAAACGTCTGCCGAATTGGGTGTGGCACATAGCTTCCTCGTACACCTATCATGAATGTATAGATCATTGAAAATGTTTAAAATGATCTTGAAAAATTCAATAGCGGGAAAGAGTAAATCAAGAAGTAGCGTGAAATGTCATAATCGATCAATTAAGAAACGAAAAAAATTATACTCAATGTAATTAATGTTTGTGCAAGCACAGAATGAACTGATGAGTTGAAAACAATGAAATTGGTACGGGACCATCTACAACCTAATCCGCGAATTCGCTGACAATTTCATCGAAATTGGATGAAAACTGTGGAAATAAGTCATTACAAGTCTTTCACATTGGCGCATGCGCAGTAGCTATTAATGATACAATCAAGTTGAAATTGATATGACGTAATCAAGTCATCTTCTTCCAACTATCATCCAAATTTAGGCGAAATCCAACGACTAGAGTGTGAAAAAATGGAGCATAATGGAATTTTGGTATCAATCTTATTGCTAAACAAAAACTCGTATGTGCACCAGATACGAGGAAATCGCCTAGTACATATGTTCTACACCTTTTTTTGCAATTTCCTGACCAAAATGTTTTTCCAGCCACACCACACGATTCAGCAAAAAAATTTCCTTAGGAATGGGTCCTTTTGGAGCTCGAGACAACGTAAAATAGAGCTAATATCAGGAAATTTCGACTCAAAACCTAGATACGGGATCTATTATTAGTTCGGCAGTATAAAATGGAACATCCAAAAATTGATGTTCAAAATCATGGTAAAAATTTACTTAAATTTCATTAAAATGTGCTAGCAAATCTGTAAAAAACTGCAAAAAATGATAAAAATCCGAAATCTATTTTTCAAATGCAGATTTTTATTTAAAAAGAGTTTTTTGCCATAAATTTGGTAATTAACAATTTATTTTCTCTCAGTTCTCAATTTTCGAAACAATGTTATCAAATATAGTACGATAATATACGAAAATTCGCTTTTACGATCATGCTGCATGGCTGGAACTTTTTTGATTGGTGTTGGCCATTTATTTAGGAATTTCCATTGTTTGATACTTTAAAAAAACTAAATACACCTTGAGATAGTTTTTTGATTCCTCTTACCATGTATGCTTAATTAACCATGTTGCTCTAGTACTTCGGAAATCTTCAACATATATTTTTACAGTACACAATATTAAACAGTCCAACATACATTGCTCAGAATTCTTTATAAAAATTGGGTCATAATCCACAGAGGGGATGTTGATTCGCTCAGTAATCACTTGAAGCTCATCGCATTACTCTCCTCTAACCCTTCGAATTGATAGGAAAGTAAAATGGGCGATTATGTAGGAAACGAAAATTGTGAACGTGTTTTTACTCATTTTTTCAAACCATCGTTTTTACCGTCGTACTGCACTCGTTTTATTTTCCATTTAATTTGCGCTCGAGAACTAATTGTGTAAACAACCGAGATATATAGTGGTGTAAATATTGGATGAAAACCGGGATGGAATTAAAGTTATTCAGACATCGCATAACTGTAGCAGCTACCTTATTCAAATTTACGGGTTTATCCCTCGCCAATATTTTGATACGATATGGAATGTTGCATTTTCGCTTTTATATTTGTTGATTTTTCGTAAGCAATTAAATATAAATATTTCTGGAGCGAAACGTGATTGAATTTTTAAACTCCATCATGTGCTCATTGATTGCTAACCATGATTTTTAATCCGGTAAAGCTATATTAATTCTTATAAGAACCTGTGGTAAAAGTAGGGGTAATTGCAGGAATAAATAATGAAAATAGGTTACTGTAAAACAGGTGTTTAACCTTCATCGAACTTATGAAACAGGTCTACATTGTGAACATTTTGTCAACAATCGCGCATTTCTTACTAAAATACTAACTTCTCATGCCGTTGTTTACATTAATTAGCCTTCTTAAGACGTCTCTCTGAAGATAGGACATGTAGGCAAAGGGACGGCCTATTAGAATTGATCCAGGGGGACAACTTAAGAATGAGACAAATAAGCGAAACGAATCCGTTTCGTGTAGTCATAGTTGTGTGTGTGTGTGTGTGTGGGGGGGGGGGGGGGGGGGGGGTGCCTATTATTTGTAATTTTTTTTATTTTTTATTGTTCCATCCCAATTTTAGTCTAGTTGTGCAACGAACTCGGAAATTTTGAATTTCGAGACAAAACAAAAAAAATTATCAACGTACCCCCTCCCCACCAAAAAGAATTAGGTACAGTCCACACTGCCCTCTTCTCAATTCACATCCAATTTATTTATTTATTTTTTATTTTTATTTTAATTTTTTTTTTTTTTTTTTTTTATTTTTTTTTTTTATTTATTTTTTTTTTTTTCAATTGTGATTGTTATTCTTATTATTTTGAGCACTGTCCAACTGACATTTCTCAAGCGAGCTTCATGATTATTTTTTCATTAAATTACGCATTCAGTCTAGTTTTAAAACAAACGATCGTATTTCAGGCGTTCCGAACTTCATTATATTTAGGATGGGGTGATGGAGGGGGTGAGGTAGGGGGTGAGGGAGAGGGACGGGAAGTTTTTTTTTTTTTCTTTTAGCGAATTTTGAAGAAAATTAAGCTATCAAACTTTGTGAATTTTGAAAAACTTTTATGCAGAAATCCGTTTCAGGCATTCTGAATCACATTCTGAAGTTTAACGCATTTTTTTATGTATGTATGTATTATGTATATATGTATATATGTATGTATGTGTCATTCCAGACGATAATGAAACTTCAAACAAATTTTAAAATGTTGAAAGTTCAAGTTCGTGGTCAGCATGATCGGATTACATCTTCGTTGAAATTTTCAAAATGTAGTCAAAAATTTCAAAAAGCCTGTTTTTTTGCGATTTGTTTGTGCGGGTATATTCGGATCAGCGTATCGAAATAATGCCGTTCGCTAGTTGTAAAAATCGATAATATTTGCATGAAACATTGATTCAGATCGTAGGGAAGTATCCTGTATAACCAATCCTAGATGGGTAGGTAGTAGTACTTTAAAAAAAAAAAAAAAAATGAGGGACGGGAAGTTTTTTTTTTTTTTTTTTTTTCTTTTTAATGATGGATTTTATGTTGATGACGGGTTGACAGTGAAGAGGCAATATGAAGGAGGAAATGAACTGTAAAATGATATGTGTATTATATATATTCGTGATATACATATACCTATATACGAATATTTTACTAATTTGCCCGAAGTATTTGGACTCTCTTTGAAACTCCGTATTCACGGAGTAAATTAACGTTGCATCGTGATTGGAGGGGTTGGGGGTCAATAAACCATGATATTTTCAACCTTTTCCCGTGAATCTGTCTTTATTCGATTTTACAATATATGCATCAAGAATGTTGTGAATCTGAGCGGTTCACAGTTTACAGGTTATAATGAAGGAGGAACATCCAGGAAAATCATGATCTTCGCTTAACATACCAAAATCATGTACCGTTTACTGTTTCATTGGATAAAACTTGAATTAACCACGACACATAACGATTAATCTCGATACGGTTGAAGTAAGTGAATCTGCAAAATAAGGATAGTAAAATTAAGCTTTACTACTTCAACGGACTTGGGGTGGTCCCTGTAATGCAATACAGTGAAACTTGGATAATTCGAACCTCAAGGGACCAGTCAAAAACTTCGAATTAACCAAAAATTCGAATTAAAAAAGTTTTTAATAAATTATAATAAATTATATTTTAACGAACTACAGTACGAAGTAAAGTACATACAGTAATATTGAATACTGTATTGACCAACAGAATATTGAGCAATAAATATAAAGACACCTAGAATGGTACTGTATTTAACTGCAATCATGAAAAACAATCTATTGTTTTTCAAAAAAGGACGATATTTTGGCCTGTTTCCTTGAAGAAGTCTCTCGGCGATTATAAAAGATTCCAACGCATTCAAAAAGTTGAAGTATGAATCACTTACATTAATTCGGCTTTCATTCATTCGGACCTGTAACGTGGCTTTGTTTTGTTGTTTTGGGACGGTCGACGGGTGGGAGGGGAAGGGGAGTTTTCAGACTGTACGATGGCACTGACTTGCATGCATTTGGTCTAACGCAAACCTTTTGCAGAATATCGTTGCTAAAACGTATTTCCCGACAAATTTACAATTATTTTGAGTTGCAGCTTAAAATTTATACCTTAATTAATACGCCAAAAATTCGAATTATCCAAAATAAAATTCGAATTATCCACGATTTTTTAGCATTGTTTAATACAAAATGCTAGGGACCAAGAGAAATATTCGAATTAAAGAAGATTTCGAATTAAAGAAGTTCGAATTATCCAGGTTCCATTGTATTTACCTACTTACTGCATAAGTTTACCTTACAGTAATTCCAAGCAATGGTTTGACTATAAAAATGATTTTCAAACACGGGAAATCAAGCTTCACACATTCCAATTTGCTTCAAATAAACCACTGAAATTTTCTCAGAATCATGTTTTTCACTACATGTGTTTGCACAAGTCAAGGTTTAAAATGAGACATTGCTGAGCGTCATTCAATTTTTAAACTTGGTTTAAACTACAGTTAGCGTTTACGGTGTGTATAAGCTCTTATTACGTTGGTTTAGGAAACTTGAGTTTAGACGTTGAAGAAGAAGAAGAATACAAAACGTTCCAGTCATGCGGCATGACCGTATGAGCTAATTTTCGTAAATTATCTTATTCTATTAAGTTACACTGTTTTAAAATTTGAGCACTTTGAAATAGTGAATAACTAACTCTATGACAACAAAATCCGATCTGAATAACATTCTGCGACTCAAAAAAGATTTGGAAATTTTAGCTTTTTTATGGAGTTTTTATCAATTTTTCAGCAAATATTGATGAAATTCAGGCGAATTTTTCTGCGTAACTTTGTGCATAAATTTTATCATGCTCTATTTTGCTGTTAATAAACTTTAATTTACTAAAATTTCGCTAAAACAATATACATTTAACAATTTTTAGCCGTTTTGAGCTATTTTTAGTGATTTTTTTTTAGTACATTTTTTGAAATTTGACCAATTTAATGTGCTCAAAAAGTGTTGGCCAACCAAGTCATCTTTCGTTTGAAAAGCTTGATTTTTCGGCGCGAGAATGGAATTTTCATCTCAATCCTAAGGAGTGTTATCGTCATCATCATGAGTGTTTTCCTCATCAGCCATTAATTAGGTAGTTTACATCAGGCAAGTAAGTTCATTCATCGAGTCATCACCTACCAACTATGTAACAGTACCAATAAACACCACCCATATGTAAACCTTCACATTTGTGATGGATTTCTTGTGACAGTACAAAAGTGTTTGTTGTGATCACTACTTCTAGTAGCACTAATATAATACAAACTCTACCACCTCATGGATCACTGTTTGTTTTCAAACTTAAACAACACCTATACAACTGTAAGTACTTAGTTACCCGATCATGATTGACCACTGTCACCTACTTTTAAACACATATTATTGACTAACATATTGTCATTCATTGTTGTAGAAATCTGCATGATTAGGGTCAGATCCTGACCGAAACGTCGCAGTAAATAAAAAATATCTACCCCCAGACTAGTTTTGGTCATTCACCAAACCCATCAACCCAAGTTTATATATTGGACTAGTCATCTCCATCACCTATATATATATATATATATATATAATATATATATATATATATATATATATATACTATATATATACTATATATATATATATATATGAAAAAGCGCAAACTTCGGGAATCGTTTCAAAATGCCTCAAAACGGATTTCAATGAAAACATTTTTCGAACATTTTGATTTTCAAATTTTCCGTGCCATTGCAATAGCTCCATTTTCAACGAAAGTTCACTAAAACTTTAGGATGCACTTTTTGGTAGATACAAATAGTAGAATCTATTAATGTGGCGGGGCGGGGCCAATATGAGAAATTCTGTATTTTGTCGTAAGTAGTTTTCAAATTTATTAATTATCACAAAATCATATCTGCGTCTATCTTGTTGGTATAATCAATCTATTTCGAGTTTATAATATCTAGAGTAAACCGTGAAGGAACAGGTTTTTTCGCTTGATATAGGTATGCGAAGCTAAGTAAATTTGTGGTTGTCAAATTTAAATAATTATGCAATGTTATTGTGCCATCACGTGTTAACTACTGCGCAGATGATAGCGAAATCTATCAATCAAAAATTGAAAAGAGACCTGCCTACGAGGAATTTTAAACTGAGTTGACATTTTCTAAGGTTTGAACTTCAGATCGGCGTTTAAACCATCCCCCGTGACCGTTCAACTTTGAGCTCTTATCGCCACAAAAATAAGCTTGATTAGAGAACTTTTGAAATAGGATCTACATTTCCCGCTTAAGCTGCAGTTTGAGTGTTGAATGGGGTTTAAACTTGGTGTGTACTTTTGGCTCTAAGTTGATCAGTATTTATTTTATTTACATTATTATTTGCGTAAAGAGGTATCGTAAGCAATGTTGTCTGCAACACTCGATTTTGAGCTCCAACCGACAGTTAACAATTTAAATTGTCCCCACAGTGGGACGAAAGCCCTACCTAGCAGAAAAACTCATGATAAAAAAAACTCTGTGGTAGAAATAGTCATCTTGTTGATAAAGGTTTGTATAAGCAATAATTTTGGATTGAAAATGAGTAAGGAGCATTCCAACTGTGAAAACGCAAATGTGAAGTTGTATAGTTGTTGGTAATCTCATACTTAGTGACATGAATTCGCTCCACCACAATTATTTCGTATTTTTCTGTCAGTTTTTTACAAGACGACGATATTGATACGAGTAAAAAAGGTAGTGGAAAAAACTTTGTCTATTTCCACGAAAAATAAAGAGTTAGAATGTTAAATCCATTTTGACGGTTAGGCCACCATCAGTAACAAACAATAACAATAATAATAAGTTATTGTTTGTTACTGATGATGGCCTAACCGTAGAAATCGGTTCAACATTGTAACTCTTTATTTTTCGTGGAAATAGACAACGTTTCTTCACTAACTTCCGTTTTGAAATGGGCTTCCACAACTTCTTCGCGAGTGATTTAGTTCGTTTGGTACGAGTGAGCCACCTTCCTTAATTGAAACTGATATTATTATGATGACCTGTTTCACATTTTAGAAATACTTGTTAAAATTTTAATTCCCGAAATCGCTAGCAAGCCTATTTAGAAATACTTCAAAAGTGAGGTAAACATTTTTAGAAGATGTGGTAAGAAATCACTCTCAAGGGTGGACTGAAAAAAAATCAGCAAAAACAGCTAAATTACTCGTTATAATAATGAGAAACCGAAATTCAGCGAAAAGACAACTTGAACATTTGAATGCTTTATAAGCCAAATAGTCGTATACAATTAAAACGTTTCGGAAATTTTAAAATGGTGACTAGTTTAGTTTTAAAGTTTTATATAAAGTTTTTAATCTTCAAAAACTAACATATTTTTCACTACGCCTTGCCTTTCGTGGTGCTCAATCGATGAATTTGATTGTTTACATGTTTTCATTTGATCAAATAATATAAAAAGCGAAAATATTTGGAAAATGTTGGTTTCTTAAAACTTTTTTTGGAGAAAAACTGTGTTAAGAAGTAGATTTTGTTATAGGAGTATGTTGTAAATTGGGAATCAACGCACTATTTCTTCTACGTGAATTTTCAGTGAAATATTTTCTCTTTCAGTTAGATTCGTCATTCGTCCCACTGTGCGACCAACAGAGTGCGACTGCCCTATTTTGACCTACAGCCCTAAATACTAGTTGTTGCGATTTCCTCAACCATAACTACTGAAAATAGAATTCGCTCACATGAGCACCACATCACGTAATGACGTAATGTTCTAATTACAAATTTAACGAGTTTCTCTTCTTTGAACTTTCTGAAACTATAAAATGAACTAAAAATGAGCGACTTTCGTTTGGTTTGGCACGAAAATGTAATTTTAATTGCACATTCGGAGTTTAAAATCCCAACAAAGCCGACAGATTGTAAGGACGGGAATAATTAGCGGGTTTTCGCTACATTTCGTCGTTGCATTGTAGTCTCATTGTTCCATTGAATAGTGCGAACTTCTCGAGTATGCCACTAGGCGCAGCACCGGATGAAGGGGGTTGTCGGACGGAAAATTTCCTTCTACTCTACTGTTACACGCAACAGATTCTCAATTTTACGAATGAAATTAACGCCTGAGAAATCACGCAAAAGGCTGTAACTTCCATATCGTGAAGATGAAATTAAGACGAGTTTGAAGAAACGCTGATGTTCGTTCTACTCGTATATCGTCTGTTGAAAATCACTTTCAGAGTGACGAATTTTGATTTTGACCTTACGATCAGGTTTCTTCATCGTATTCGGGAAGTCAAAATCACTCACCGAAGTTTAAATTTCTCCGTTGAAACCCCCTTGACTCATTCCATCAATTTTTTACGGGCAGCCGTCGTACTGTTAGGGTTAAATTTTAATAGTACAAGCCTCGATTTGAATTAATACTAACGCGGGTGTAGCTTCGCATAAATACATTAATACATTAGTAACCAAGCAGGATTTTGCGCTTCTATACATGAGACGACTGGTCGTCCAACTAAGTAGGTACATAAAAACGTATGTGTCTGAAAAAAACAGCTAATAAAAGTTGTTTTTGAATTAAGGTGGTTTTCTCTCTTACGAGAATGAGATTTATTTTTTGTTTGTCGAAAAATGTTTTCGAAAGGAGCTCCTCAATAACTGCTATGAAATTATCACGATCTATGCGGCAGCTGAACACCCGCAAAAGCTACTCAGTTTGGAATCATACGATTCCCTATAAAATTGATCGATTAATACCAAAGGTTCCACATCAGAAGAGGTCCAGTAAATATGTAAATATTCAGGTGTTCAACATAGCCGGTAGATGACGGAATTGAACGGAGCCTATCAAAATTTCAACAAATTATAGCGGATAAAATGATTAAATTTCGATCAGGCAGATCGGAGGAAGGATATGAAATTCCGGAATATATGAAGCTCGAGCGGCAGTTAAGAAAATTAAACCAGTTGAAAAATGATCTCTTCCCAAATTGCCAGTTGGTCGGGAAAAAGAGAGAGAGAGAAATTTAATTTATTGAAAACGAGTAGAGAGGCGGTGAAAATTCGCGATTCCGAGGAAAAAGATCGGATAAACCATCTATCACCTTGATGGTAATATTTACTAGGTCGGGATTTTCAATAAAGAGGTGAGGACAATGAACTCTATGTATGTCATGTGGGATAGGAAAATTGATAATATGAGCGGCGGAATGAAGGGTGAAGTCAGAAAAGAAGAGAAAGAATGACGAAGATCGGAAAGAGAGAAAGGATAATAATATAATTTCTCTTTTCTCTTGTAACTTTCACTTTCTCCCCCGAGTTGGATCCGCTTATATATTTTTTTTGTCCAGGAAATCTGAGAGACATTCCAGGTATTGGGAAAGTTTCTTTATCTGTGCTCGAGACGTTGTCATTATACGGATAAAGAAACTTGCGATATACCTGTGTTTTTATTGTGGTAGAAATTATAATCTTGACGGGAGGGGGGGGGGGGGGAGCGAGGGAGAGAGGTGATACTTCCCCTCTCGTTCGCGCTCGTAACGCAGCGAGCGTAGGGCGGGGTCCGAAATTTGGCCCCCTCCCCCTCGTCCCTCGCCACCCCCAGCCGCTTCGCCGACGGTCAAATTTCAAATGGTGGAGAGGGGGGGGGGGGGGGGACGAAATACGTTAGAGATGCGGTAAAAAGTACGGACGAATTTTTTTTTTAAATTTTTTTATTAATTTAATTAAAAGGCTTGAATAAAGGACGGGGTGGTTTGTACGAGAACTACTTCTTACCTTGAGTGAAAAGAGCTAATGCCAGTGCTATGAGAAGCAAATATACAGTCATGTTGCCCCCTTTTCTGCTAAGATGACGACATACCGCCACCGCTCCAGCTCGCCTACCGACTGATCATGCTCGGATTCCCAAAGTTCCCCCTCCAAGGTGCCGCCTCCGAGTTCCACCCCCGGCCACCCCCACTTTGCCGTCGGTTTTCCCCCACCGCCGCCCCTACCGCCTCCAACCCCCTACCCCTATCGCCCCGCACTGTGCTAACATTCAAAACATTCTACAGCCTTCTGAGCCCAACCCTTTTCAGAGTCTCCGCGTCCGCTTGTCTTTTCGACCCCCATTTACACGTTTTAGGTCGACGGAACGCTCGATTTCGGTCGAAAACCCCGTTCGAAAACTCGCATTTCTTCGACGCGAGTCGATTTGAGGCGTAGCGCCCTTTTCCTCCGATCTCAGGTTCACTGAAGGTCCCCCATGACCTACATCTCCACTGACAGAATACAAATTTTGAGAAAGTCCACAAACTGCAACACATAGTTTCCTAGTATTAATAACTCGATTTTATGAATTATTGAAATGTTTCAACAAGCAGGATTAATGGATTAAACCAAAAAAGACCATACTGGAGTACATTAAGAAGAAATTTATTCGAAATCCAAGATTTATCTATTGGCACAAGTAACAACTAAAGAGACAAACTAATTAGTTAATGCAAATGTGTATAGGAAAATAAAATTACAACTGCTTATTTGTGGGCACGGAGACCAGCCTTCTAAGAACCAGAGATGGGTATATTCATAATTGTGCATACGTATTTACGATTACGAATTAATTCATAGAAACGTGGGTGTTTACGTGCGTGAATACTACTGTATTCACACAACTGGATACGAATATAACTGTATTCGTATTCAGACATACATGAATTTGAGTACGAGTGTATTCATATCCAAGTGTGTGAATACAGGTGTATACACGTATGAATATGGATAATCGAGTATCCGTTTTCATACAGGGTGTTCCAGCAGACAAAGATCCCCCCTCTAAAAACGTAGTTTCTGGGGTTAAAAAAAATTTTTTTTTTTTTTTTTTGAATCTGCATGTTTTTTTTCCAAAGATCTCAAAAACGACCATTTTGCTCATTGCGCACGTGCGCAATTGACATCAACTTCGTCGTTTCACATGGGAACCCCCATTTTCTATTGCAGATTTGAATTCAACGTGACATTTCATAAAGAAATGACCGATCACTCGATTTTTTAAGTGCTCGCAAACGGGCGCGATTTCGCTCTAAAAGTACAATAAATGTGAAATACTGAGTTTTTGAAATACTCAATTGCCACATGTAATACATGATGTTGGAGTAGTTTTTCGTGCTGATCCTCGTTATGATGTTCATTTATTATTATTAAAACCGAAAAATTGACCAGAATAGCACTTTTTCTAGACATTTCCACAAAGCGTACTAAAATGAAGGTTTTTCGGTATTTTCCCAAGTTGGTGTTGCAAATATCAATAAATGAACGTAATTGCGAGGTTCAGCACGAAAAAATATTCCAAAATCATGTACTACATGTAGCAATTGAGAATCTTTAAAAACTCAATATTTCACATTTATTGCACTTTTGGAGCGGAATTGCGCCCGCTTGCGCGCACTTGAAAAATCAAGTGATGCGTCATTTCTTCATGAAATTTTACGTAGAATTCAAATCTGCAACCTGGGGTTACCATTTAAAATAACAAAGTTGATGTCAATTGCGCACGTGCGCAATGCGCGAAATGGTCATGTTTGAGATCCTTGGAAAAAAACATGCAGATTAAAAAAACAAATGTCTTACCCCGGAAATAATGGTTTTAGAGGGAGTCTTTGTCAGGCGGAACACCCTGTATATGCAAATACGAATATATTCGTACTCGTATTCACAGAATAGGTTTTTTGTGAACATATTCGTATTATTATTCATGATTACGAATTTGCCCATCTCGGCAAGAACTCCGTGGAGTTGCGAAAAATCACCTCTCACTTACCTATGTATTAAAAGATCTTTTAATGATTTCAAAAGTATCACATTCTGATGGCAACTGTTTTCTCCAACTATTAAGTAAGGTCAAAACTGACCTAAATAGATTCAAAAAGGGTTCGAAAAGGGCGGCGGGGGTACTGTTCAAAACTATACCAAATTTGATGTTTGATGATTTGACAACTATGACTGACATCAGTGACAACGACGATGTCGTATTGTCCCTAAGGGCTACAAACTTTTGAAGCTTTTATAGTGGTTTCAGTCGGTTCTGTGTGACGAAAACTATTGAAAACTATACCAAACTCGACTTTAGGTTGATTTGACGACGATCTTCGTCGTGGACGACATGTTTCTGCCGTCGGATCGTCACCAAGACCATTCAGCTGATTCTGGATGTCTGAAGAGTCTACCTACTAAATGTCAAGTTGATAGCTCCAAAATTGCGGCCTATAGCGTTTTTTCCCCTTTCCCTTTTATTTGGAATTTTAAACAAATACAGCAACTACGGACCTGTAGGCTTGAACACGCACGCACTCACGCTACCAGTGATTCGAGATTACAGGAGTTCATTGACGGTCAATCTCTAAATATTTCGTCGAAATCGAATGACAACAGTAAACCTCATGCTTATTACAAGGATTTAAGGTTCGCGCATGCGCTGCCGTTTCTAATGATACGATCGTGATGATCCTCACACGGGGTAATTCAAAATCGTCATTTCCCAATTACTGAAAGGGCAACGAGGAAACTCGGACAAACAGGCAACAAGAAAATTGAGCTTGATGGATTTTACGTTTGCGCATACACAGGAAAAACTACCAACCACTGAGCAGAGCGCGGCATTATTTAGCTGATGTTTTCGTTCAAATGACACATTAACTAATTACCGTTAGTTATTTTTTACTGCTCATTACTAAATTTGATAACCTTTTTGTGTGTCTGTGTGTGTTTGTAACTGACGTTGTAATTGATAACTGTGACTTCAATTTATTAGTTATGGTTAAGTTCACTTGAATTAGTTTTTATTTGCAACCCTTCAACTAATACATGATTTTTGAGAAATTAGTTGAACTAATAATCTAGAGGTAATTGGTTTTGGTAGTCAGTTACATACAGGTGAAACTAAAGAGTAATTTAGTTATAAAAAGTTTAGTTGCTACCAGGAACTATCAACTAAGAATTAGTTTTTAGTCACTATTCGCATGAATGATAACTAATAGATCATGTTTCTCGTTGAAAACATCAAAATCGAAACCAGTCAAAATGTAGCAGGAAATTTTCTTTGCGCCACATGACGTTATGCGCTAGGTTTTAAGTAAAACGACAATTATAATTAGTGTTTGCATGTACCTATTTCAAACCGAAAATTCCAAATAGAATCACTATTTTGGCACATTCATAAGGAAAAAAAATTAACGAATTCACTCATTAAGTCATGTTACATCCATGCCATCTTCAGCGAGTGAAAACAATGTTTCCGCCCATGAAGGTAAATCCGGGAGCAAATTTAGTTATTATTATTCGCGCCCATTATTTGCTAGCAGTAAATGAATTGTGTAACTTGATTAGTCGTTAGTTAGGTTCTAGTGGTAACTAATCGAATAACCGGATTAGTTACTCTGAAAAAAAATAGCTAATAGATAATTAGTTGTAGTTATTAGTTATCAGTCGTAACTAATTTTTACCAAACACTGCCACTGAGTGATAAAATTGAGAGAGGACCGTCCTCAGCCTAACCCTCTTATTATCAGAATATGGGAACTTTCATGGTTATTTTTTATTTGGTCCATAGAAATATCTGAGCGAGAGCTGTCCGAAAAGGTGCAATATGATGGGCATTCGATCAGTAAAACGGCTCTTAAAATTCATTATTCTATGACGTCGCAGCCCCCGCCCGCTACGGTGGACCATCAGCTCCCTTGTCCTACTACGTCACGCGCGATCTTCCTACCCGATTACTGTAAAAACTAAACTGTCTTTTGAGCTGAAAATGACAACCATTTCGACTGACATCGAATCTGAGGTCAATAGTGTGAAATTGCAACTGATGAAAGTTACCCGTTTCATTGAAATCGAATGGAAACTGTAGAATTTACGCTTCTTTGAGCGTGATAAGACGACTAGAATGTGACGAAATGATGCTTGTTGGAATTCGCGTTTCCACATACGCAGGCTATTAATTTGTGAGCAACGAAAATTCTGGGGGACCATCTGCAGACGGACCCGCGCATTCTCTGAAAATTTCATCAAATCTGATAAACGCAGCGGAAGTTATGTGTGATGTAATGATGCGTGTGTACAGGCACACTAAAACACATACACCGAAAGAAAGCTGCATAATTCTAAAACGTAAAATGCTGATGGAAATTTTGAATGGATGGAAATGTTATCGAAAGTGAAAACAATGCTTCCGCTACGTATAGGTAGAGTCGGAAGCAAAAACTAATTAAGCAATGACGAATTAATTAATTTAAAATACATAAATCGAAAATATATTAATTTATAAAACAACAACAGAGAAAGTATCTCTTGAGGATAAATGTGGCTGCTCGTGTGTGTGGAAAATGTATTACCATTGAATTGGAGAGCCGTTATAAAAGGCAGAGGTCTTGTTATTGTGAGAGGACGAAATAGTGGGATCGGGAGAGACAACAATCCGTGAATAAAATCTTCGTTTGTTAGCCTTTCGTGAGATGTTTCTTGTATGATTTTCAGGGCAGTACGCGTCAGGTTTAATTGCATCTCTCACGCTTTTCCTTCCGCTAATGAAATTGAAAATATCAACGTTGCTCGACGGTTAATTTCCTTCGAGAATCATGAGCGTGAATTAGTAAAGCAGACCCTATCATCACACCGGCAGATGAAAATTACTCTTATTGTCATTATATTTCAATCTTTTTCTGCGATGTTTTGAAGGGTTTAGATTGCAGCTTGCTGTTTTTCTTTTTTTCTTTTTTTTTTATGAGAGAAAAAATGGAGAGAGGGAGGGGGAGAGAGAGAGAGAGAGAGAAGAGAGATAGAGAGAGAGAGAGCTAATTGCCATTTTATACTACACCTTATATCAAGGCTATCATTCGACCATTTAATCCAATGTGTATGTGAAACTCGTGAGATACAACGACCATAAGCAAAAATTTCCAGTCATGCAGCATGATCGTATGAGCGAATTTTCTTAACTTACCACCTTTCGAATAATAATATGTTGAATTGTGTTGAAATTTGAGTAATTTGAGTACAAATGAATTTTGTATGGCAAAAAAAAACTCATAATAAATAAAATTCTGCAATTCAACAAAGATTTTAGATTTTTTAGCAAGTATTGATGAAATTTATGTAAGTTTTTCAGCTTAATTTTGTTAACAATTTTTAAGGTTCTAATTAATTTTTGACTGAAATTCTGCTAGTATAGTTATAAATTTAACGCTTTATGGCCGTTTTCAGCCATTTTTAGTGATTTATTATAACACATTTTTTGAAATTTGAAATAGAAATAGCTTTGTTCAAAACAATTTGTAAAACATGTTTGAAATAAATTCACAACACTAGAAGTGCCATGCAGTACTTATTAAATAAAATTAAATAAAGTTCACTTAAATCATTTCAATCAATATATAGCCTATTAGTTCTGAATCAAAATTCTTAGGATCATATTGGATGGTCGTAGCTGTATCCCTGCAGGACAGTGGTCTAGACTGTCCAATCACGAGTTCTTATTAATTTCATTTTATTGTTATGGGTTGGCCATGAGAAACCAAAGAATAAAAATAAATAAATGGGTAAGATAGTGAAGAAGAGAAGTTAAGTGTTTTTTCATTGTACAAAATATTTGAACAGTTATGGTTGTTAGATTATGATATAATTTCTGATTATATTTCTAGATTTTATTAATTTAATTCAATAAAAATAGTTGTAAGGTAATTGCAGGAAATATTTTCTAAGTTCTTTTTTAAAATTTAAAGTTGTTTGTTCATTGAGTAATTCGTAAATATAGTCAAAGTCTTTATTTATCAACAACATTCCTTTATACTTTGTTGCTAACTGAGCAAAGAAATGTTTAACTTTAGGCAATTTGAGTCTGTATTTTGTATTTCTTCTTTCACGAACGTCAGTGAGAAATTAATTTTGTATATTTCTAATGAAACAAAACCTGTAATAAGCATACAGTTGGTGAACAGTCATTAGTTCCAATTTTTCAAACAACTCAGCAGAAGAATGTCTAAGAGGTAATTTAAATGAAAATGTTTGAGTTCTCATTTGTACATAATAAATGGATTCAAGTAGATATTTTAATGTTCCACCCTAAATAACAAAAGCATATTCCATAACTGGTTTAAATAGTGAGTTATACAGCAATAACTTCGTGCTACCAGGAAGGAATTTTACAGAGTTCATTTTATATGAGCACCGTCTTAATTTGTCTTGGACTTTTTTTTTTTTTTTTTTTTAATCCACCTGCTGGTTGTTCGAGCATTTGCACCTATCTTCTTCGCACTCGTGACATATATGTATCTTGATATATGTTGCTATTTCATCGATCTTCCTTCTTGATATTCGGTATGTGTACAGATTTTGATGGAATCGATGGTAAGAATATTTTCCGACACTCACTTCATTGCCGTTCGTAGGTCGTTCTCCGCATTGTGAACCGCTTCCATCCATGTTGCTCCTGTTGATACAAGCCCTATATCATCAGCAAACATGCTTATGTTCTTCTGTAATCCTGAAGTCCTAGATCGTTGATACACAACAGGAAAAGGATCGGACCTAGCGCGGATCCTTGCGCACAACCGTGGTCAGATATATTAGCCTCATCACTTTCGTGGTTCATTATACCCACAACCTGCTTACGACCACTTAAGTATGAAATGAACCATTTCTGTACCACCTCTCTGATTCTCAACCGTTCCATTTTTTCCCATAATAGATTCTTATTTATGGAATCAAAGGCCTTGGCTACATCGAGGCAAGTAAGCATGATTTTTCGACCAATTTAACGTGAAAAAGGAATGGTCAACGTACTCATACTTTCATTTGGAAAGCTTGATTTTTTGGAGCAAGAGCGGGATTTGTATCTGAATCCTAAGGAGTGTTATCATCTGGAATAACACACACACACACGCACGCATACACGCACAAAAACACACGCAGACGCGCACGCACACAAACACGCGCACACGCATCCGTACCCGCAAGCGCGTACACACAAGCATGCACACGCACACCTGCACACACACACGCGCGCGCGCACGCATACAAACACACACGCACACGTATCCGCACCCTAGAGCGCGCACAAACACACCCACCCACCCATGGTTTTTTCACAACGTGTCCTACTGTAAAATGAATTCAAATACCTTAATGTGATGGGAAATTTAACGCTCTTTCCAACACTCTATCTATTTTTAAGTTTACATAGTAAGTTAGCGGAGGAATTGCCATTTTAGTGTTGTAAGGTCGAAAACACGAAACAAAAACTTGAAGCGAAAAAACTCCAAAAGTCAAGGGTTTAACAAAACATTTTTTTGAAATTAGTAGTAGAATCGATCTCTATCTAGGAGGTTAACAATCTTAAGTGTGAACACCCTGTATGGTATTGTCGTAAACTGTCTAACCGGAAACGAAAATGGGTTGCCTGGATTCGCAAATTCCATTGTATTGATGGTTGATAACTGCCACAAAATAAACAGAACGACATCTTTAAAAGTTTAAACTAGCAAAATTGATATAGGTGCCTACTGTTGATTATTGGAAGAGTAACGGAATATATTGTCCGTGTGTGAACTGAGTAGAAACTTTCAGGCGCAAAGGTATACCTGGCCTGCATAACAGACAAATGTTGCTTGTATTGCCTATCACACTCGTGGACTTGAGCTGGCCTATTTTGCGTTCCACATTTGCAATGCTCTCTATTACTTACTCTAGTGCTGCCAATCATTATGCCAAATCAGAGATAACTGATGAGCACTGATGCAAAACAACATACGTTTGCTTCGTCGAGGGGATAATGGATGTCTGATAATTCCATGGAAGTTGACTAAAAAGAGTCTAAAGAAGTCCTCCAATCGTACTTTACGTTTGCGCATGCGCAGATGCCGCGTTGTAACTAAGGGGCACTCTTGAAGCAATCCGAAATTATCTATGCAAATCTAACCAGATTTGACTGGATAGTTACGGCATTATGTCACAAACAACAAATTTAAAGTTAGTGCATGCGCAGTAGCCACGAGATCCAAATGAATGGAACTCTTAGGAAACAAATATGTGTTCATCCTTCAAGTTCTCTCCTATTATCATAAATTTTAGGTCATTATAGCGTGACGAATAGGAGTTCAAGGAAATTATAGTTTGCGGCTTGCTCATACAGTTATGTTATACCGACGGTGATGAAACGACAGACAGTCACGGACGGTAGGACGGTGATGTCATACTATTAATCCGCACAATCCCAGAAATTTTCATCAAAGTCGAATCATACCTTGGTAATTTAGATATAATTTTGCTTGAGACAAACAATTAATCATATAGAAACGCGTACTAGACCGAAATTCTTCGAACTTCTGCACGATTTTTCCATTAAATTTGCATTGGAAAAATCCGTTCTTTCGCCAAAATACTAAGCATTCCAAAAGAAAGGATGAATTCGCAGGAAAGCTTGTTTTGTGCACTATACAGTCCTCGAAAAAAAAGTAAAAATGATCCAGTCATGTAGCATGGTCTTATGAGCGAATTTTCATAAATTATTACGCTATATTATGTTACTTTGTTTGAAAATCTGAAGAACACTTGAGTGCAAAGAAATTGTTAACCACCAATTTTATGGCAAATGAACTCGTTTTAAATCATGTTATGCTATTCAAAACAGATTTTGGATGTTAAGCTATTTTTCAGTTTTTTTAATCGATTTTCCAGCAAATGTTAATGAAATTTGAGTATGTTCTTCACCATAATTTTGTGAATACATTTTTTAATATTCTAGCTGATCATTGATGAACTATTTTGATTCAAATTCTGCTAAAAAATATAAATGTAACGATTTTTAGCCGTTTTTGCCAATTTTTAGTGATTTGTTGAGCACATTATTTGTTGAAATTTGTCTTAAAAAGTAAAACTATTACAGAGATAACACACAGGTTTACATTCCGAACCACTACAAAATATATTTTGTGGAACATGTGATTATACTGCAAATATACGTTGGATTTGTCAACAATAACAATGCAGTAGGATCAAATCGTCTTCTAATACTTCCCTTCGATTTGATCCTCTGAATTCCAACTTCACTGATAAACTATTTATATTTGACAGATTCTAATGGTTTTGTCAACATAACCATCGGCATTTCCGATGCTGGTAAATACCGACATTTTGCAATATTCCTATCAACACATTCTCGGATAAAATTATGTCGAATGTCAATGTGTTTGGTGCGGGAATGGAAGGGAACGGAAAAAAATATATCAATTTCAGGATTTTTTGCCGTCTTTAGTTTTTTTGTGCACATATTTAAAATTTTACCAATTTAATGCGCTCAAAACATTTTGGCCAACTAGCTCATCCTTTCGTTTGATAAGACTGATTTTTCGGTGCAAGAACTGAATTTTTTCACACATATCGCAGCATAAAGTTGGAAGTCAGGGAGCGGAGGTTTACAAATACGATTTGCTGGCGGAATAACGGAAATATCAGCAACAGTGTCAATTAGATAACGACACCCAGTTTTCCTATCTGAAACGAATACGCGGCTGTTATATAGAGCCGGATCTTCTTCTGTGGTCGCCTCTAGCGACGGCCCTGAGAGTTTTCCACCTCTGGTGAGCTGATTGATTTATAAAAACAAGGAAAAAAGCATTTAAAAGCAATATCTCCATATTTGTGGTGTAGCCGGCAAACACTATTTACATGTGAATTATTTCCAGGCTCATGTGATGACGATCGCCCTCTTTGATTGAGTGGAGTACTTCGTGATTGAGACCTACATGACTTCTCTAACTTGTCTCGCCTATGTAATATTTCTTTAGGCTTTGATGACAAATGTTCAATGCGATGAACTGAGCTTGACACAAATTGGATGATATCATGCATTTTGTGGCTTGGCATGTTTTGTAAGCGAAGCGTCTTTTAGCGAATTTTTGAAGAAAATTAAGCTATTGCTCTCGCCTCAAAATTTGTGGAATGTGAATTTTTGAAAAAAGTTTACGCAGAAATCCGTTTCAGGCTATTCTGAATCATATTCTGAAGTTTAACGCATTGTTTTATGTATGTATGTATGTATGTGTATATATGTATGTATATGTATGTATGTATATATGTATGTATGTGTCATTCCAGACGATAACTGTCCGTAGAATTGTGCTAGAAACTTCAAACAAATTTTAAAATGTTAAGGACACAAAACGAAAGTTCAAATTCGTTGGCCAGCATGATCGGATTACATCTTCGGGTTGAAATTTTCAAAAATGTAGTCAACAATTTCAAAATAGCCAGTGTTTTGCGATTTGTTGTGCGAAATAATTTTTTCAGCATACTAACATGTGGTATATTCGGAATCAGCGTAAAATTACCTATAAGAATATGTATCAAGTTTTCAAAAATTTCAAAGTTGAAAAATCAGTCAAAAATCGAAATAATGCCGTTCGCTAGTTGTAAAAATCGGTAATATTTGTTCGAAACAGAGACTACAGTTTGTCTGTCAATTTCTTGCTGTGGGATACTAGATTCGAATGCAACTGATTTTATGTCAAGATTTGATGATGTTATGATAGGATACTGTTAAGATTTCAACTGCCTTCAATACTGACCACATGGACATCGAAATCTATGAATATTTACCTACATTTGTCTTTAAATCTACAAGATTAGTTTAATAATAATAAAGTATGAGTACCTCCTATAATAATTTGATTCCATGTTTGTCCATCAAAATCATAAACTAACATTTCTCTACACGATCAATAGCGACTGAAATGTCGAAGATTTCTTCAAAAATTCGCTCATGGGGTCATGCTGCATGACTGGACTTTTTGGGGAATATTCCTAAAGCTCCAATGCAGACAAGGCGGCTGAGAGACGTGAAATTTCTTGTTGATTACCGTCGGCTAGTTTAATATTGTAAGAGCTATAATGGAGAATTTATCAGCAAGTTTGTGACTCCGAATCCTCAAAAAAAAAAAAAAAAAAAAAAAAAAGACTTTCGGCGGCTGCCCAAATTTCAGCAGATTTGGCTCAGCAGCCACTTCGTCCATCAGAATTTAACTTCTCATCAAGAAAATACACTAGAAAAATGTCGATCTCTTCCGAAAAATTCAAGGATTTGATTCATTTAAAAATATACTGTACTGAGAAAGCCAGAACTAGGTATTACTCCACTAGGAAACACCATGTTACCCCGTTCTTTCCCTGACATAATCATAACGAAAAATGCAGGTTACGTATCACATAGAGGTTTATTGTTTTAGTGTTAGATATTCTTCTGCTCACATCACTGGTCTATAGATACCCAATTGCAACGTGGATGTGCAAAAGGGTCTAAGTGCCTTCTGCCAAACTGTTCAGCTGGCCAATTCAAGTGTTTAGACGTGTGTATTTACGGAACAAAGAATACGGAATTAAAGAAAAAAAAATTTCTCTGATAACCTATGATGAGATGAACACTTAGACCAAGTGTATAAGTGTAGTTTAGTTTGCAATACAGCAGTCATAGACATTCAAAATTTGTAAGTCCCCCGTATTACTTCAAAAGGGTGTATGTGCCATGGGCCGATTTGCTGTAGGAACTGTATGACAGTTCCGGCAGCACTTGTACTTACCTGCTTCATATCACTGGCCCTGGTATATAAACTCGTAAAATACAAAAACACGAGTATCCTATTTTTTGGCACTTCCACGCTTCAATTATTAACCCTTATCCTGCCACTACTAGAACCTCTCAACATTCTATGAAAAATTTGTAGTAAATAGTTTCTCAGGGTTGTAAATAACTCACAATTGACAGCATTTGGGTAGTAAAAAACAAAACCAATTACAAGGGGGGGGGGGGGGGAGCTGAGAGAGTGTACCACAGTTCACTCCAGTAAGATTATGTGATTTTTAAAAGTCTGTTGAATAGGATGATCGTCAAATCCCATTACGGCTTCGATAGCGTTATCATTACACTCGACCACTTCCCTAGTTTGGTTACCTTTCGAACCCTAAAACAAACAATTTCTCCATAATTACTAAAATCGATTGAGTTATCTCATTATTCAAATAGAATCGCGGTGCATACAATGAAAAGCCTTTTTCATCCATTAGAAATCTACATTCTGACTGTTGACTGTTGACGATGTATCATGGGATACCTTTTCAAATTTGAAACGAAACATCGTAAAATACCTATCAACCAAGCATCAGCTGATATCATTTAGTAGAAAGCTTCACAAACAATTCTAGCAGAAGTCCTGAATCTAGATATGCTGACATTGGTCAAAGAAGTTACTTAACCATATGTCTTTGTAACCGTTTGGACATGAATTTAAAGGCATAAATTCTCCAACCTGAGTGAAGGAACAATCCCCATATTTGAGAGATCCCACTTGTTAGAGAAGGTTGACGTTTGCTTTGGAGAGCCCGTCCTTCGTGGGACCCCCCCCCCCCCCCCCCCCCGCCCTACATAGAGGACGGGAGGAATGGTTTAACTCACCGTTCAGGAGCCCTTGCTCGGAAGTTTCCTCGCAAGGTACCTACTGGTCGAAGCTCCGCAGGTGGAGGTGAACGTTCTAGCTGGTTCTCCCAGCTAAGGAAGCTGGTATCCAAGTTTATAGCAAACCTTTCATGCCGAGACTCATTACCAGGGCACAAGTCCCCCGGATAGAGTCCACGGTTCGCTGAAATCCCTACAGAGACGACCTCCACTTGTCTAGTTCTGCAACCCCCCAGCCAGAAAAAAAGAAGCCGACTCGGCTGATACTTTTCGGTACTTCAAGAAAGCCCCTGCCTCCAGAGGCCTCACGGGAGGCAAAGGAGCGAGCTCGGTCGGTTTCTCAGCCAGCCAAGCCATTAAAATCCCCAAGTCACAAGACCCTAGCCGCAGGCCCTAGGACCATGCAGGCCGGTGTAGCGGTCATGTCGATCCTGAGCACTCCTCTGGCCACCACACTACAGTTCATGCTGCCGCCCGCCGTTCACAGGCTCATGCCGGCCGGCCTCCAGGTGGAGGCGATTGTAAGGTGGCCCACCCGACCATCGGCCCGATCTGACCATCTTCAGTCACCCTTGTATGTAAAATGGGCTAACCAATTAGTGAAAGTACCTTCCTCGCTATGTTAAGTGAGCCAAGTTCGTTCTCACCTGCCAGGGTAAAGTGAGCCAACTCCTAGTGGGCAGAATAAGAATAAAACACACATTGTACATGTAGTGTTGTTGTACAAGTTTCATTTTATTCTCGACAGGTTCGACGCCTGAGATAACAACAAAAGGAGATGCACAAAAGAAAAAAGTATTTGGAAAAGATCCTTATCAATTGCTTTGAAAGTTACCACGGTACTGAACTTGGCGTACAAGAGCCTTCAGATTGGGGGCTGTACTTGTAGCTCCTGCACTACTTGGCCGAGTTTACGCTTTGTGATTGTTAACCTTTCTCGAGACGTTGGCCCTGTTTACATATGAGATTATCTCATAATGATGATAACCCCTACAGATAGCGAGAGCATTGGCCTACCTTACACCCACCCCTAGGTGGTCACCTATAAATTCTTCGCTGCCTTCTAAATGGTTGATCCAGAGTCAGTCCAATTAATCCACTGCTGTTCATGAGAAATAACTCCCGACCCTGGGTCAGAGTGGGGCATTATTTAACTAATTTTTTAGTTCATCAAGTGCTGGAACTAATAACTATTAGTTATTAGTTACTTACCTCCCATAACTAAATTTGATAACCTAATTTTGGAGAAATTACTTGAACTAATAAATAAATAGATAATTTATGTTTAGTTATACGTTACACGCAATGAAAGTGATTACTAATTTAGTTGTGCAAAATTTAGTTGCAACCAGTAACTGATAATTAATTTTTTTGTAGTAATTATTCGCGCGAACTAATAGATTACTTCCTTTTTCCGTTAAAAACATCAAAATCCAGTCAAAAGGTAGCTGGAAATTTCTTTCACGTATTATGACTTTATGTGCTAGTTTTTAGGTAAAACAACAAACTAATTAGTGCTTGCATTTATTTTGATCCGAAAATGCATTTATAAGAAAAAACAAACATTAAAATAAATTGGCTCATACAGTCATGTACAGCCATGTCATCTTCCGAGAGTGAAAACAATGTTTCCGCCACTTACAGGTAAATTCAGAACCAAATTTAGTTATAAGTTATTATTATTGCGAATAACGACTAAAAAGTCCAGTCATGCAGCATGACCCCATGAGCGAATTTTTGAAGAAATCTTCGACATTTCAGTCGCTATTGACGGCCGAGCGGAGCGAGGCCTTGGGTCTGCGTGCTAGTACGTACATAAATAGAACTTCTTCATAATTTCATGGCTGATATTTTCTAAGCCACAGACAGTATTAAAGCTACATCAAGTCCTAAAACAGTTGAGCGTAAAACATTAAAGAGAGCGACCGAGAGAATCGGAGGACGGAATATTTCACATAGTAAACTCATCAGTTGTGATTACTTCTTTTTTTTTTCTTTTTTTTTTTTTAATAAGCACCTACTACCTACTTCCAAGCACCTACTACCTACTTCCATAGGAGTAGTTCAATCTGAATTTGGACAATGTTTCATGCAAATATTACCGATTTTTACAACTAGCGAACGGCATTGTTTCGATTTTTGACTGATTTTTTCAACTTTGAAATTTTTGAAAACTTGATACTTGTTCTTATAGGAAATTTTACGCTGATTCCGAATATACCACATGTTAGTATGCTGAAAAAATTATTTCGCACAACAAATCGCAAAAAACAGGCTATTTTGAAATTTTTGACTACATTTTTGAAAATTTCAACCCGAAGATGTAATCCGATCATGCTGGCCAACGAACTTGAACTTTCGTTTTGTGTCCTTAACATTTTAAAATTTGTTTCAAGTTTCTAGCACAGTTCTACGGACAGTTATCGTCTGGAATGACACATACATATATACATACATATATATACATACATATATACATACATACATAAAAACGCTGCAAATTATTTCACAAAGGTTTATTATTTTTTCAATTGAGTATGATCATAGTTTTAGTTGGCTAGCATACGTCATAAGCCCGTCCAGACTCCTCGGCGTGTCCTATTTCGAGTTGCCACAACCTATACTTCTATAATTATATACGCATGTTTATATTTCTCGATTTGAGCTCCTATCTATTCAAATAGTTATTGCCTTAATAATATCATTATCTAAGAACGTACGAAAAGTCGAGAGGATATGTTATTAAATATGCGTGG
Source organism: Adelphocoris suturalis (assembly GCA_030762985.1). Classification (NCBI taxonomy): domain Eukaryota; kingdom Metazoa; phylum Arthropoda; class Insecta; order Hemiptera; family Miridae; genus Adelphocoris; species Adelphocoris suturalis. Next base: position 85,374,840 of record CM061045.1, read on the forward strand.
GAAAAGCTTTGGTATTAACACACAAATATGACCTTGAAAAAAACATATATTCATGCCTCGAAGGAACGCCGGCGATGTACCCACCACAAGGTGCCGCGGCGCCGGCGCCTCCTCCCCCCCCCCCCCCCCCCCATTTTTCCCCCTCACCGCCCACCGTGACCCCCTGCCAAGCGTGCCAGGCGTGCGCGCGTAGAAAAAGACACTTTTTCGCCCGTTTTTGGCCCATAGCATCTATGCGAGTAAAGCGATCGGGATGGTTAAACGTTAGGACCAACTAGACCCCAAATGGAGTCTATGTGCGAAAGAACGGGTTTTTTTAAGTAAATTCTTAGGCCTTTTATGGCCCGGACGGCGGACGGCGAACGGCGGACGGACATTTCAAATTTGGATTCTACGCACCTTGAAACGTAAAGTGACAATGTTTGAGGGGGGGTTATAAAAATTTTTTGCTACACGATCACATAGGCTTATTATTGGAAATAATGAACCAAAAGGGGAGTGGTTTGACAAATATGTTCACACACTTCCAATGCTTTGATGCAGATGTGTCTCCCGATTGGATTTCAACAGAAGATGACCCAAATTTACTGGTAAAGGGTAGTATTAGGAAGCATGTTTCCGTACACGAACTACCTACTCGATCATTCCATGCTGTGAGCAAACGTTACGTTGACTCGACGCTTGAAAAAATGATTACGCAATTAAAACACTGAAATTGTGACACAATCTATAGCAACTACTCAACTACTGGGTTGTTCGTGAAAATCATCTTTAATTTCGTTCCGGACGTTACATAGAAAATTATTGGGGGTCGGCCTAAGAATTGCATAGCAATTAATATACAGGGTGATTCCCTCGCAGATGCAAAAAAAATTTTGGGTGAAACTACATCAAAAATGGAGTAAAATGCCGCCAACCGCATATTTTTATCTCAATCCGTACTCGAGATATGATTTTTTAAAGGTTTTTTCAGGAATACCGTGTTTTTTCATTTTAAACTCGGATTTCTCCACTTTGTCTAATTTAATTTTAACTTTCAACCTCATTTTCGGTATCAGCATTAAATTTACTATAAGAATAGTGTACTTGGGTTCTTAAAAAGTACCATCCAAAGGCCCTCACATCAGCTCAAACATTGACGATTTTGAAAAAATAATATTTCTGAAAATCTTTAAAACTTTACAACTCTTTTAAAAAGAATCCTGGAAACTGGCAGCTCTCATGAAAACTGCTTCATCTAACATGCTTTCCATCGGTATAATCAATTTTACTTTTATTTTGTTATTTAGGGGAGAAAATACTTAATGTTCTAATGTTAAAAATGTGGGGTTTTCAATGAAATTGTTGGTTTTCTCGAAAGAGGACCCTCCATGAACCAACGAGTATGGGGTCGGTTTCTATGTATTTTTTCTCGCTGGATCAAATGGAAACTCTTCCAGATCTCTCAACTACGTTATAATCGAGTCTTACACTTTAATTAACTAGTTTTATCCCATAGCACACATAGATTTAATCGTAACAAACAAACTAAACATTTGCGATTTTAAGAGTAAAACTCGGTTATAACGGAGTTGGAGAGATCTACAAATGTTACCATTCGATACAGCGTGAAAAAATACATAGAAACCGACCCCATACTCGTAGGTTCATGGAGGGTCATCTTTCGAGAAAACCAACAATTTCATTGAAAAACCCACATTTTTTAACATTAAAACATTATTTTCTCCCCTAAATAACAAAATAAAAGTAAACTTGATTATACCGTTGGAAAGAGTATTAAACGAAGCAGTTTTCATGAGATTTGCCAGTTTCCAGGATTCGTTTTGGAAGAGTAGTAAAGTTTTAAAGATTTTCAGAAATATTCTTTTTTCAAAATCGTCAATGTTTGAGCTGATGTGAGGGCCTTTGGATGGTACTTTTTAAGAACCCAAGTACACTATTCTTATAGTAAATTTAATGTTGATTCCGAAAATGTGGTCGAAAGTTAAATTTGAATGAAGTAAAGTGGAGAAATTTGAGTTTAAAAGGAAAAAATACGGTTTTCCTGAAAAAACCTTTAAAAAATCATATCTCGAGAACGGATTGAGATAAAAATATGCGGTTGGCGGCATTTTACTCCATTTTTGATGTAGTTTCACCCAAATTTTTTTTTTGCATCTGCGAGGGAATCACCCTGTATATATGTGTGTGTGTTGTTTACTCTATGCAATAAGTGCTCAACGTGCCTAAGAAGTTTTCACTTCAAAAATGTTTCGACAACTGCCATTCCACCATCAACTTACTTTCAAATAGGTTGCTACGTTATCCAAAAACAGATAGGTTCGAGGCATATCCCTTCAAACCGAAGTGCTTCGTTTCTACCCCAGGGTACTTGATGTGGCTTACCTGAAGAAGACTTGGGGAATTCCAGAAGTAGGCGGAAAGAAATCAAATGGACGCGTTCAACTGGGTCGTAGAAAGCAGCCAACAACCAAATTTGATTGTAATCAGGAAAACTTGCTATTTAACTGGAAGCTCGGTTTGAGATCTTTCCAAGGAATGGCGGAGGAAGGTTCGCGAATCGTGTAGTGGCGGAGGGGGGGGGGTCGTGACGCGAGCACACGGGCAGATCCACACGGAAGGTATTAAACTCAATCATGGCCAGGGGGGGAATAAATCGTATCCCGTTTCTAGGATGCTACCTACCGTTCACGAAAATTTCCAGCAACTATGAAATGACCTACCTACCTAATTTTTATTTTTCACATTCTTTGATTGATCGTAATGAACATCGTCCTAGGCTTTCCTAAGCCAAAAAGTAATATTCGCGGATCGCAAAGGGTGGTCGGAGCGAGGGGCGGCGGCGGATCCACAAAGAAGGTATAGGCACCTACCTATCATATCGCCTCCGGGAAGAAATAAACGTAAGTACCTATCTCGTTTCTAGGACGCAGCCGTTTCAAGTTCACTCGTTCTAACAACCTAACTTACGGAATTCCATCCTTTTAGAATTCGCTTAGTTTGTGGGACCGATCGTGTAGAGGGTGGTCGCATTAAATAGTGATTAATACAAATCGATGTAAGATTCGATTAAATCAACTTTTTTCTAAAAAAAAAATCGAAGACTAGATTTTTTTTAGAAAACTCGCAATAATTTTTTTTTTTTTTAGCAAAGTTTAATGGACATTTTATAGCGTTGGTACCTAATAGCTAACACTCAGAAAACAGTATTAGGAACTATGAACTCATGAAGGATCAGTTCAAGTTTTTTCACTTTGAAATCTGAAACTCCGGCATACGTTCCAAACTAAATCGAATTCTTGATGGAACAAAATAAGAATCACGAGAATCGGCGTGTCGGCGTGTCCTATTTCGAGCTGCCACAACCTATACTTCTATAATTATATACGCATGTTAATATTTCTCGATTTGAGCTCCTATCTATTCAAATAGTTATTGCCTTAATAATATCATTATCTAAGTACGTACGAAAAGTCGAGAGGATATGTTATTAAATATGCGTAGGAAAAGCATTGGTATTAACACACAAATATGACCTAGAAAAAAACATATATTCATGCCTCGAAGGAACGCTGTACCCACCTCATGGTGCCGCGGCGCCTACTCTCACTCCACCCCCCGCTCACTCCCCTCACCACCCACCGTGACCCCCTGCCAAGCGTGCCAGGCGTGCGTCTAACACGTCTAACAAAAAAACGCTGCAAATTATTTCACAAAGGTTTATTATTTTTTCAATTGAGTATGATCGTAGTTTTAGTTGGCTTGCGTACGTCATAAGGCCCGTCCAGACTACTCGGCGTGTCCCATTTCGAGTTGCCACAACCTATACTTCTATAATTATATACGCATGTTTATATTTCTCGATTTGAGCTCCTATCTATTCAAATAGTTATTGCCTTAATAATATCATTATCTAACACGTACGAAAAGTCGAGAGGATATGTTATTAAATATGCGTAGGAAAAGCATTGGTATTAACACACAAATATGACCTAGAAAAAAACATATATTCATGCCTCGAAGGAACGCCGTACCCACCACAAGGTGCCGCGGCGCCTCCTCTCACTCCACCCCCCGCTCACCAACCTCACCACCCACCGTGACCCCCTGCCAAGCGTGCCAGGCGTGCGTGCGTGCGTAAGTCTAAAAAAGCCTCGAAAAAGACACTTTTCTCCCGTTTTGGTCCATAGCATCTATGCGAGTAAAGCGATCGGGATGGTTAAACGTTAGGACCAACTAGACCCCAAATGGAGTCTATGTGCGAAAGAACGTGTTTTTTAAGTAAATTCGTAGGCCTTTTATGGCCCGGACGGCGGACGGGGGACGGCGGATGGCGGACGGACATTTCAAATTTGGATTCTACGCACCTTGAAACGTAAAGAGACAAAGTTTGAGGGGGGGTTATAAAAATTTTTTGCTACACGATCACATAGGCTTATTATTGGAAATAATAAACCAAAAATGCGTTAAACTTCAGAAGATGATTCAGAATAGCCTGAAACGGATTTCTGCATAACATTTTTTCAAAAATTCACATTTGAGGCGAGAGCAATAGCTTAATTTTCTTCAAAAATTCGCTAAAAACTAATTAGTTATTTGTTTAATAGTAGTAACTAAATTGTGTTTTTAAATTAGTTAATAGGTAGTTACTGGTGGTAACTGGTCGAATAACTGAATTAATTAATCTGAAAATGAAACTAATAGGTAGATAATAATTTTTAGTTATTATTCGCCATTGTAGTAACTAATTTAGTTTTAGTTATTAGTCGTAACTGCTTTTTGCCCCACACTGCCCTCGAGTAATTCTCCGTCAACTCTTTCTGGGTAACATGAGACTGACAAATTAAGGTGCAAATTATTTCCTTTTATACCTAGCAGAGATGATTCTGATCACTGCACAGTCTACCATTTTTACGGTTTTACGAATATTTTTAGCCGGGATTCCAGTAAAAAATTCTGTAATAAAGGTGACGAATTTGCTTTCTGCGTTAATATTCGTCGCACAAATCTGCCCGCTCTGCGGTTCCAGCGAACTATTCGACTTGGCCGCGCAAGAAGGTGGAAAAAAAATGCGGAGTAGGTACACGGCCTCTGCCAGCAGCCGTTCGCCGCGGTGCCTTGACACCAAGACCGATTAAAATTAACTAAGATTAAATATTCTATGTTACAAGGGCTCGACTTCCCGTAAAAACACCACTGTCGAATATTCTAACAGACCCTATATTTCCGACCTTCGGAGTGCCTGCAATATTAAAATGAGGGACAATGAGGTGGGGAGCAGATTACGCGAACAACCATTGTTGCCCGCTGAAAAAAAGGTGGAATAAGAAAAACACTCTTTCAACACGGCAAACCTCTTCGTATTCCTGTCCGGAGAAACGGAATTTTTCAATACCAGTCTTCCCTAGATTTTTCTATTTTCTATAGGAATAGAATCGAAATAGGTATAAACCATTGACCGAGATGACGGTATTTTACAGAAGATGTCATCCGCTAAGCCTGACCAAAGTTCAATTAAAATGCTCAACATACTCTCTAGGTTCGAAAACTGAGGATTGCGAATCGTTGAGCAGTTGAAACACTCTCTGGCGAACCAATCTGCTTATTTTCTGCAGTTTTAACATTGAGAATGTACAATTGTGTGGGCCAACTAGGGTTGCCAGATTTTTTCGGATCATATAAAGTATATCCTGGCTGCAACCAAGAAAAAGTAAAGTATTTCAATGAATGTTAAATTATACATTAAAGTTAACGTTCTCGACTCACACATTAACGTATTTTTCATTCAGCATCTGCACACAAGGGCTTGAATGTGTCAGATTACTGAAAATAAGGAAGTTCGGTTTGAGGATTTAAAAAAGAACCATGGATAGTTATATTGCTTCCGAGACTGCAAGGCAGCGGGAGCTTTGTTTTCACTTTCGAAATTAAAACCAATTTTTTGCTCCAAAATCAAAATTTCCACACGCATTTTGCGTTTCAGAGCCTCCTGAACAAATTTGGTTCCGTGTCTGTCTGTCTGTCTGTCCGTCCATATTTCCTTGTAACCAAATTTTCAGGGATTGTCCGGGTTAAGCTCTAGATGGTCCCCTATCAACTTCATCATGATCGAATCAACGGTAGCTTCTGCGCAGGCGCTAACGTGAATTCCTTGTGACGGTCATAACTCGGTCAATGTTGAACGGATTTCGGTCAGATTTTCAGGGATGATGTGGGTAAGGTCCCTTGAGGTCCCATGAGACAATCATTATAATTGCATTAGCGGTACGCTCTGTGCATGCGTGAACGAAATATTCTTGTTACGGTCCTTGCAACAGCCGTAATTTCCACAATTTTGATGCGATTTTCTTCAGATTTTTAGGGATCGTGCGGGTATAGCTCTACATGGTCCCCTATCAGTCCGTCATGATCGAATCAACGGTAGCCTCTGCGCAGGCGCAAACAAAATTTTCTTGTTTCGGTCATAACTCAGGCAATTGGGAACGGATTTCGGTCAGACTTTCAGGGATGATGCGGGCAAGGTTTCTTGAGGTCCCGTATCACATTCGTTGCAATCATCAGCAGCGGTACACAGGCGCATGCGCGAAAGTGATGTTTTTGTTACGGTCAGAGCTTAGTTATGAGGAACATGCGGACTACATCCTGGATGGTCCCATATTAAAATCAAAATTTTCCTTATTAATTTCATTTATTATATGTACCATTCAGCTTCAAATTTCCCACCTTATTAATTCCCTGATGCCAGAACCGGTCGTTTCTAGTTTTCTGGAATTTAATGGTGACGTACTGTGAAGGTCATGAGGAAGCTCATGTGCCATTTCCTTGGCAGTGTATTTTTACTATACGTAGGTCACAAAATTTTTATTCCGATGAAAACATTACCAGACATTTCAATCTTAACGAGTCCATATTTCAGTAAGGTTGTATTACATACATAAATGTAATTAGGAACCTCATTTTCAATCTCGTTCTCACTAAAAAAAATATCTCGTGCATCTATTGAGCACGTAAAGACTAAGGACGTTAGGAACTTTTTAGGAACTCGAAAAGTTACACTCATTCAGTCCCTCTTTCTTTCTCTGAAACACTGAACCTATAAACTATTAAAAATTCGGAAAAGAGCTGTGGAAATTGAAAATTCCGAAAACTTTGAAAATTGACAATTTGAAAGAAATCTTTATACTTGACAAAAAAATAAATTAGACCTTTAGAATATGTGTATAGGCACCTACTCATTAAAAATAACCAAAATAGCTGAAGGAATCCTCATCACATAGGTATCACATACAGAACAGACCCAGGGCATCACATTATCATGACAGATGACATCAAAAAAGTAAACAGAATCATTGAACCGTTCGTTGCTGTTGTTCTGTTGAATGAGGTTGAGCGCCCGGCGGGAGATGGTCAGCCTTTTCAACTTCTCAAGTATACGTGAGCGACCCTAGACCAATTTTCGTTCATGCAGGTAGGCAGTTCTAGTTTAGGTAGGTATGGTAACCTTGTCCTTGATTAGTAAGTAGGTGCGGGGGCTGAACTTTTCATTTTCGTTTCAAATATGAAGTATTTTGGTCTACTTTAAATTTTTTATAAAGTATACAGTATTTTGAACAAAAATAAAGTAGGATACTTTAAATTAAAGTAGATCTGGTAACCCTAGGGCCAACCCGCCAAATCAAGAAGAAACTTTTTTTGACGTAGTACCTACACATAACAATCGCCGCGCCGTATCTAGGAATCGTAACAACACTTGCGGATAGGTATTTAATTTTCGCTAAAGCTGATGAATCATAATTTAAATTCAGATTATAATCGTAGCGCCATTCTTACGTCTACCCTAAACCCGTTAAAACTTTCGGATCAGAAAACGGTTTAACTGACAATATGAAAAACGAGAATTGCGTCGCAGTTCGTTTGAAGTACAACGTGGTGGCTGATTTTGGAACTATTCCCTGTATGATTGGCCTTAGTTTTTCATACCTAGCACAGAATTCTTACGGAAATTCTTAAGAAATTCAATAATAGTTACAATTTCGATTTGATATAAGTATATAGACAGTTTGTAGGATTTCGACATTTTACCTATGTTGAATGTACTTGAAAAATTCGAAATGATAAAAAATTACAGATCTGGTAAATGCTTAAATGAGGTTATCCCTAAATATAATTCACCATTGATAAGTCCATTTCTATAAAGCTTGGAAAAACCCCTTCACGCTGTTAAACCAGATTGAGTTATTCTTCCCCTCCTTTCACTTCCACTGATTAGCTATAATCCTCCACTTCGCTCTCACTTAATTGGTTGTACCTCCCAGTAAGCCTTTCTGTCTACCAATGGGATTCAATCTAACTTCAGCGGTAACTATATAAGCAGTGTCCTTTTCTAATGTGTGTTCAGTTATTGTTTGTAACTGATGATGAAATAACCGTCGAAATCGATTTAACATTGTAACTCATTTTTTCGTTGAAATAGACAACGTTTTTTCACTAACTTCCGTTTTTTCCTTGTACATAAGTTGAACAGGGATGATAATTAGTTGTTTATTTCGGATAGAATTCTGATATTTATGGTGGATAGTCTACTATGATGTTAAATACTAAGGTTGTCATCTCCAAAAACATACCTACGCAAGATTTCAGTGCTCCCGGATATTTCCAACAGAAAGTTTCCCAAAACAATTTTTCGAAAAACGTTTTCTTTTGGGAATATTTTCACTTTTATGATTCACGCCGTAATTCTCTCAACTTACAATGAAATATTTTTAAAAATGGCGCTGTTGAAAGGAAATGGAATGGGGTACTATAACCTGTTGAAATTTCACACTTTTGACCTCAGATTCGGGTTCAGCACACTTTAAAACACTCTATTACAATTTTCAGCTCAAAATACCGTTTAGTTTGGCTAATAAACGGGTGGGAAGACCGCGCGTGACGTAGTAGGACAAGGAAGCTGAGGGTTCCCCGAGGCAAGAGGGGGTCGTAAGGTCATCGTGCAACTGAATTTCAAGAGCCTTTTACTCGTCAGATACCCATCATATAGCACCTTTTAGGGAAGCAGTCGCTCATTTCTTTCTATTGAACAAATAAAAAATAACCATTTTCATTTGAATTTCTAAATTCAATATATTAAATTTATAAAACTAGTGACAGAGTTCCCTTCAGAATTCCAGAGAAAGCGCTGCCGTCGCTCCGTTGGAAAACAACGGGCGTCGCACGCCTCTTCTCGTGTTCTTGAAAGGCTGAGTTTGGCGTTGGATGGGTGATCCAGGACCTGGAAAACCAATCTTCCTGAACATAGCACATTACGTGCTATTAGTAAGGGGATCCTTTTTGGGTCTGTCACACTCTCCTCGGTAGAGCGAGCGTGGTTTGGATTATGCACGGCTGACGCCTAGTAGTCCAATCCACTATTTTTGGGGCGTTAATGTTTCAGAATAAACATGGCCCGGGTTTTTCAGAAGGAATTCCCATTATCACCCTTTGGTATATAAATAATTTCATTGGTCTTTGACTATAATTTCTCATTTATTTCCACTGCGCATTTGTCTTTTGCCTTTTTACCAACAAGTACAGTTTATTTTTCCCTTATTTATCTATTTTTACTTTCCTACCTATTTATATATCTTGTTGCAAAAGCCATTAGGCGGTATTTTTCCGGACCAACGTCCGGTGGTAGCAGACTCTGCTTGGACAGTTACCAAATAAGCTAACTCTGGGGCATTGTGCTTTTTAACTGTCTATTTGTCGATTTGGTAGTGGAACGAACCATACCCAATACGTTACAAGGTAGCCAGACCGTTCCTCTTGCCAGTTGAAATTTTTCTCATTGTAGCTAGAGCGTTAATCTAACTAGCTGCAATTTGTCACAAACTGAAAAAAACCTGAAAATCCAAAATCTTTTTTGAATCGCAGAATATTATTTAGAACGAGAGTTTTTTTGCAATAGCTTTGGTAGTTGAAAATTTCTTTGCACTCAAAGTGCTCCAATTTCAAAGCAATTAACATAACCCTTATACAACAATTTACGAAAATTTGCTAATTCGATAATGATGCTTGACTGTTTACATACTTAATACATGAAGTTTGTTGAAAACTTCGCTAATAATGTGGGCGAGAAAGAGTTTTGAGTGTATCATGACCAGTTCCGCGGATCAGAAAGACAGGAAATTTATTTCTGTATGCTTGCGGATAAAGAAAACTAGGGGAAGATTTAGATTTGAAATTTAATTTACAATCAAGTGGTAAAAGCTGGGAGAAGCTTCGAAAGGGCTTGCAAAAACTTCTTGGAGAAGAGGCAGGCAGTCAACTATCTGGAACTAGTATGAGCCTAACGAACGCTGAGGCCAATAAAGGCGATAAGTCTCAGGAAAATACGTTTCCAGGATGCCCACCTCTACCCCCCCCTTCTCCCTATCCTCATTCTCATGAAAACTTTGAAGCTGTTCCTGATGAACACGGAGAAAGTTTTCATCATTACAACAGTCAAATGGAACGGAAGATGCTCGCAAACACAGTTGAATACCGGATCGAGATGCTCCCAACGAAAGTATAACTGTTGAGAGATGACAAAACTGCGTTCTATCCGAGTGAACATAATTCACTCTACAGGGTGTCCTCACTTTAAACTGCAAAACTTCTAGGAGCGACTATCCAATTAACTTGTAACCAAAAGTTTTTCCTTATATAGTTATTTCTCAGATGATGAGCGTTTGCAAGTTTTTCTCACTTCTAATATTTTCGCTCCATCGCTTTCGTAGGCAGGGAAGCTGTCGTGCATAAACTCGGGAAAATGTTTCCTCTAAAATCAAAATCTCCTCTTGCTTTTTGAGGCTCAGAAGAGCTTGTCCATCAATTAAGGTTCCGAGCTTGTCTATCTGTGTCAATTCCTTATCATGTTCAAATCTATGCTAAGTTTTAATCTGATATTGATGATTCTCACCTCTATCACTATTGAATTTACTGTGAATGGTTTCAGAGAAAGACCTTATACTTCGAGGAAAATCATAAAACAATCGAACGAAAAGGGAATCATGAATAGAGAATAGTGTGAATAGACAGTTAATTTGTCACACCACCACTCCTCCTCACAAACAATCTGTCACCAAAATGAAATCCTGATTTTTCGCACATATATACCAAAAGATTCAAAAAAGAAAAAAAAACGGACTTATAAGTCAAATAAAAATATAGGTAATGATTTATCGAAATCAATTCCCCCCTCCCCCCCCCCCCCCCCACCACCCCCCCCCCCCTCCCTTCATCCCACCAATTATTACATTTAAATTGATGAAACTTAGTTCCCCCGAAAAATCATAGGGTCACAGTTCCATTATGCTCATAGTGAGAGAACGGAAGATCGTACGGCCTTCTGGATGATTTCATTCGATTTGTTTTGAAATTATATGTAACTAGCCGCTCCCATGTCCAGCCGGGAGGCAAGCTTCGCTTCGCTCGCAAGGTGTGGCTGTGTACATGCGATGGTCTTTCACCCCCC